>KK114981.1:376984-401260 GCA_000611955.2 Stegodyphus mimosarum | reverse complement strand
GGGGGGGGGGGGGTATTCGTTGTCATCGGTTACACAATACTAAGAAGCAACTAAACAATAAGATCACGTTTGAAAATTTAGATCCTCTAAAAACTGTTAAACATTTAAACATACTCTTCATTATACTAAAATTACAGTTAGGTATGTTTGTAAGAATCATACGAAGTCTCGTCAGGCGATATTCCTCACAAGCCGGTCCAAGATTCCAAGATGCATCTTATTTCGTTTTTTTAATCCAAAGTATTGGAGTTTATAAATTATGACTTTAATTTTCTATAAAAGGTCACTAAACCCTATAAGGTATTTTTTCCTCCTTTTTAGTATGCCTCCGTGGCGTAAAGGTCAGCAAACTCGGCGCAGAGATCCGAGGTTTGAGTCCCGGAGAGGGCATTGCTCATTTCACATTATTCCTCCAAAAAAAAAAAAAAACCTAATAACTCTACAGTGGCGGCCGAACTAAATAGGTGGCGGATGATGATTTTCTCCACCACTAGGATTTGGCGACTTGATCCCCTAATTCCCAGTCGCTCTTTAAAAGGGCGGGAGTATATAAGGCATGTCTCCTACCTTCTTAGTATACCTTCGTTGTGTAATGGTCCGCACACTCGCCACGTATTCAAGAGGTCGAGGTTCGAGAGCGAGGGCATTGCACATGTCTCAGCATCAAAATATCCTAATGTTTCTATAACCTCAAATACCTTTTTCAGAAGTATCCAGCGAGTGCAAGAAGATATTCTTGCATTATATAGCCTTGTGCGTTCTATAAAAGGAATCTGTGCATGTTTTGCTGGTTCATTTCTATATGGGTTGCATAAAATTGGATAAAATGCAATGGCATTACCCTCGCCGAGGGAGCTTCGTTCGACGCGTAAGCCGAAAATCAAAGCCCATCAGCGGTCGAGTGATAAAATATCTGACTACTGGTAGTCTCTGAATACCGGATTCCAGGCCAACAGGCTGTTCGCATAGACGCCGCCCAACCGATCTAGAGGTTAGTGACGCTGATTGCTGTAACCGATCGGGTTGGGAGTCGAGTCCAAGATAAGGTATGGATGTCTGCTAGAGCCTGTGGGGCAGGAGGCACTCAAAATAGGCGGCGAGCCAAAAGTCCTCTTGAGAGGTGGTTGGTGATAGAAGAAGAGGCGTAGGAAACACTTGGACCGCCTACCGGGGTGTCACCCTCAAAACTGGGGCGAAAGTGCTCTGTTAGGGCGGGGGACTATACCTGTACGACCAATGGTGAAGTTTTGCTGTTTCGCCCAGTTGTACCTATCTCTGTCTTCATAATCGTTTTTTTTTGGAGGTTTCCATGCGCAACGTGGTTAACTATTCAACTTCTGTAACAAAGTCTTCCATGAAGGCACTGTTTCTCTTAGGCAGATAGACCTTGTGTGCTTTGCAATAGTGAAATAAATGAAACCAAACCCAAAACGTCGAAGATAAAGCTATTGCTGCAAAATTTCAGCTAAAATAGAAAACCAGAGCACAAACTGAACTGCTATTCACCTATGTAATTATTAATTCAGCTATATAAATCATCAATATTCCGGAGAGTTGATAATATAACTTAACAAGACCTATCAGAGTAGTTAAAGGTTATGTGCCAATCTATTAAAACCATTCTGTTAGTTTTAAACTAGAAGTTATCACTTTAGCTAAAAAATGCTACGCTCGGAAGGCAAGATGACAGCAGTACTTATATTAGTGGTGAAATGGACTGTTACCGAATGCACCCGGATGTCCTTCAAGCAAAAGATTTTACAGAGTGACTCGAAAATTCCAAATGGGATATCGATATTAAGAAACATGATTAATGTCCGTATATAAGTATTGTAAGATAAAAATAATATTTCTTTAATGCTTTAGCATGTCATATCTTGTATATCCAAAGCGTGTGTTTTTAAATATATGCATAATGCAAAGAACTATTTGGTCCTGTTACGCTTCTCAGCTTATTAATGTATTTTCTGAATGTTTAATATGTGAGACTAAAAGAATTATTTAGCATGTCATATCTGGTTCCGTTACGCTAGGAGAGCACATTATGTATTTTATGAATGTTTAATATGTTAGACTAAAAGATTTCTAATGTTTGATATACGAGGTTAAAAGGTTTCAGAATGCTTGATATGCGAGTCTAAAAGGTCACTGGAAGGAAGAAGAAGTTGATCCACTCCGCTGTAGTTGTCAGTAGTGTATAATCGGCAGTGTAATTAATCTGCTTAAACGTTAGACGTCACTCTTACATAAAGCATATCTGATCAATCTAAAGCGGCTCTTATGTGTTGCCATAAAAGATTAAAAGAACTTGAATTAATACTGTTGCGTGTTTCATGTAAATGAGTACACGCTTCACGGGAACCTGATCGATCGGTCAGTTCATGTTTACTGACATAAATGAAACAAGTAAGAAAATCAGCATGTGGTGCTTAGCATGTTCTCGGCTTTGAAGCGGTTATCTGAGCTATATAGATTCATTCTTTATGTAAGTGGTTCTCAGATTGCGTTACGTTTAAACCAGCGATTCTCAACCTTTTGACTAACACGTACCATCTACACAAAATTGAAGAACTTTAGTACCATCCGCACGTTTTACAATGATAATTTTTCAGTTTCTCAATAAAATTATTAATTATAAATTTATATTTATTATTATTTCCATATATATATATATTGTGGCGAAAGGCTAATGTCGCGATAGGCTAATTTCAAGTCGTAATTCTATCCTATCTAAAATCTATCTATGAAGAAATCTATATCTATGATTGATTCGAAGAAACGTCAATTTAAATATTTATTTACACTATATACAGTTAAACAGTTAATAATTCTACGTATTGAAATCTACAAAACAAAGGATAAGGTTTACTGCGCCTTTCCCGTCTAGCATCTAACATCTAATTAACTTTTTCTACTTCAGGTGGGGGCGCTACTATTGCTGTATGACATCATATTTTTCTACATATATAAAGTAAAATGTAATAATAGCTTGCAAGGAAAGACGGAACAGCATCGATGCGTAACAGCTATTTAGGATAGATCGAAGATCCATATTGAAGATAAAGAATTCTGATTGCGTGGTACGCTAATATGGTTGACTTCGTAATATCTAAGGAACTTAGCAGTCGAGGCGGTTTTAATTCCATTTTTATTTTCCAGTTGACGTTCGAGGCCACAATCACTTGGCACTCTACCCCTGCGTATTCAAGAACATTTACATTTTGGATATTATTGCAATAGGAAGCGAGCATAACGAAATAGCGACCAAGCAGTGCACAGAGAGAAGCTGTAATACGTAGTTACAGAATATGAAAGTACACTAAGAGAAATGTTTTGGTTTGAGTTAAAAGTTCAGTTCAGAACAGAGAGGGAGAATTAAAAGGTTACCGTTAGTTTAAATTATAATTTTGATTTACATATTTTTTATCTTATATATATGTTATGTTTTCGGAACACAGTCGGGATGGCAGAATGGTACCTGCTGCTTTCTTCTTCCTGCAAAGTAATCAAAAATGTAGACCTCTTGAAATAGGCACAAATAATGTGCCAAGTTGTTTGTGGCCGCAATATGTTTACTGAAAATAAAATAAAGATTTAATCTACCTCGACGGCCAAATTTCTTATTTAGTATGGATCGGCATCTTAGCATTCTACGACATGAAAATTCCTGCTCGTCATTTACTTCTCAACTTGTTTTTATTATTTCATATACATTATATGCAATTCCTCTATGTAATGTGTGTCATACTGAAGGATATGGTTCCATTATCACATAAAAAAGTGGTTACCATTTTAATTATCAAAATTTAAGTTATAATACTGTTACAAAAAATTTGGCGGTTGCGCCTGTATGTAAGCTTTCCGGCATAGCACTAGCGTTGCCATAAAATAAGGTATAATAGGTTTGCCAGATTGGCGACTTTATCGCCCATTTGGCGACCAAATTGGCGATATCCCATGGTCCAATCGGGAAGCTTCTAGAATAACTTCCTATCGAGATATTTCTCGAAACGTGTGGAACCTAAAGAAAAACTATATAAACCCTTGCGTTTCTGAGAGCCGGCAGTGTCTGATTAGATTGTGAAGTATTGTTGTGAAGTAGTTGTAGAGCAGTGTGAGCGTTGTGATTATTGTGAAAATAGCTGCTTACTCTGAGTGCTAAGCTACGCGAGAGTTTTGTGAACGGAAAGCAATCGAGATAGTGCTTTGCCGTGAAGCTATCTTTACAGTATAGCTTGACAGTGTATTAGTGATTGTTCCACGGTGTTTATTATAAGTTTAGTGTTGCCGTGAAGCTACCTTTACAGTTACAGCCTGAAGCTGTGTTGCTGATTGTTTCAGCTTATTTATTGTAGATTTTCGACGCTTCTGAAGGTAATTTTGGAACTGTTCTGTAAATAGTGATTCTTGTAAATAAATTGTGCTTTTTATTGTTCTGCATCGTGTTTTCATCGGATACTCTCAAATCCACGAACCCGTATAACGCAACAATACTTTAATTCTAAAATTTAGTATGAAATTTGGGCCTGATAAAGAGACATCAGTTTTTTATGTCTGGTCTTATTTCAGTTAGTTTTAATCGTAAATTAGGATCCCCTTTTAATTTCGTTCTGTATTTGGTTTGAAATATAACATGAAAGAAAATCCTTGTTCACACAAATAGATTACAAGGCAATAAAAATACAATAACTTTGTTTGAAATGCCTTTAAATTCTTTTTTTCGGTTTAGCCAAAAGTTAACAAGTGTGTTATATTTGAAATCTTCAGTTAGAATTCGATCACAGAAAATACTAGCAATTGTTCTTTTTTTGTCACCAGATGTTTTTAATTTAATAGTTAAAAATACTTTGCTTCTTTGCGTACCACCTATTCTTCTCTTGCGTACCACCGGTTGAGAATCTCTGATTTATGTCCATGATCATGTGAGCAACTTTCGAGGAGTATTTGAGAAGCTATCAAGTAACATTTAATTTATTTTATTCAAACTTTTAAGAAACTAAAAATCAGTTGTTTGGCAAACGTTTCTTTAAACTACTACAGGGCTTCAAATATATGATACATATCTTGTTTCAGTGTATCTGTATGAATATAATCTTGATCTACAGTATGTTAAAAGTAAGTATTGCAAACGATTGACTTGGAATTTATCCTCTGCTTGAAAGTTTCGGAGTAAAAATAGATGCATAATATCTATGTAAAGCTACAAAAGCGCACCTTTTCAAACAAAAGTTTGAGAATTTATAGTCCTGCACCTCTGAAGCCGGGTAAATGTTTCCGATTAAGAATCATGAAAAAACGACAGTGTCTTCACAAAGATTTTACAAATCTTCGAACTGTTAACTGGGTGTTGTGCTAAGTATTTAACCAAAGCACGTCCGGGAGTATGCGAAAATTCTTTAAACACGCATATTTGCTTTCTGATCTTTTGTAAAGTGAAATCATTCGCAGAATACTTCAAAATTTTTCATTATATAACTATGCTAAAAGCAGGCTGAACAGTAGTCCCAATTTAAGTTTCAAAAGTGCTGTCACATATTTTCCCCCCTTCCCCGAATTTCGGGATAAGCAACTGCTTCGAGAAGTTGGTTCCTGTTTGTACCTACTTTCGTTTTTTCAACGGATAGTTGCAGATGTTTCATCTTTCGAACAATCAGCTGTCAGCATCAAAATTTCATCTGTGTGATTATTGTGAAGCATTTGTTTTCCTTACCTGGCAACAGTAACGGTCAAAGCTGTTGGCTGTTTTATGTCATACGGCAATTGCACAAGAGTTGGTCTCAAATATTTCCATGTGTGATAGCAGCTGAAGAGTTCAGCAATTATAATACTGCATCTATTAACATTTTAAAAGTACTATTATTATGTTTTATCTACTATTACAAATTGTCCATGTTCCGGATTACTTTTCTCCAAGCACCCTCACCCAAAATATATTTAAATACTAGATTAAAAAATTCTGTTATGGGGCTTATTTTTATTCTTTATTTTCTAAAGCAACGGTTTCCAAACATTTGAATCGTGGAGTCCTTCTTAGAATCAATTTCTGTGGTTATGAAGATTTCTATGGTCTATTTCTATGGTTTTTTTTTTGAGTAATGAGCCCCTTAGGCCTACTTTATAAGTTAATTGTGTTCAGCAGTAATGTTAGAAGGATGAATAGGGGATAAATATTAAAGAAATGTAAAGTAAAGCCATACCTAAACAACAGTTTAAGTCCTTGCAATGAAATTATTTTAAAAACTTTGAAATTTACAGTAATATTTCGGTTTGTTTTCAATTATCAACTAATGCTCATAGTTTTGTCAGGTCTACCAGCTAGGGTAGTACAATATGAAGCCAATTCTACACAGGAAAATTATTTAAAATTCGATAAATCATATCATTTGAATTGCAACAGATTATTGGTGAGAGTAATTATAAAAACGTTCCATACAATAAACGCATCTCCTTCAGTTTACTCATTACTCAGAAAACTCAAATTGTTTTAATTTGATTTTAATTTGATTAATTTGTTTTAATTTAATTTTAATTGCTAATATTTAATTTTACCAACTAGAGTACACTTCAGGTTAACATTAAAACATAACTCATAAATGTTCAGTGAAACAGAAGTTGCAATTTTTGGCAAAATTCTCCCATTTTAAATTTAGCTGGAGATAACGACTGACGAATTTCTGATTCTGAATATAAGCGGCTTTTGTATTTTATTTTGCTACTTCTATAGGCCCTAAATCCCACTTCACAAAGATATGTAGTTGACAAAATTCTGTTTTTGATAATTTTGTTTTTTCAGGTCAAATATTGAGTTTATCTTGTGCATTCAGCTAAACCTCCCGTGGACTTTGGTTCTGAAATGTAACTTTTAGTTTTCTGTGAGATATTAAGTCTGTAAAGACCTCGTATTCTTTTGGATTTCAGCTGATTGGTTCTTTATTGCGACTGAACATAATCTGAACACATCAATCTTCCCTTTGCGTTGTTCGAAAATAAAATTCAAACAAGCTTTTCAAAAATTTGAGGTGTCTCTTGAATAGTTTTCCGCATTTTGTCATAAAATTTTATGTTATTTCTATTCAAGAAGCTTTTGGTAAGAGGAAAGCAGTCATTATCTTCTTATCCATCCAGTCCCTTTTAACTTTTACAAAACTATAATACTTTTAACAGAAGATTCTTTCATCTTCTTTGCATAAAAAACTGCGGTACTTTCTCTTTGCAATGATAAATGCATTCATTACATTCATTTTACCAAAAATGTCCTCCAAATATGCTCTTTTGCGTACCAAGGCTTCATACTGTACTACCGTAGCTGGTAGAGAGTTATTGGTCCATCAAATATGTTTCTGCTCTGCACGCAGTTAAATCAAACATATCAACTCTTCCTCGAGACAACCACTTTACTTCAACAAGACGGACTCATTCTGGGTTCCTAAGCTTCACACAGCAGTTTGAAGATTTAAGAAGCAGACTTTCTGCTTTTCAGACGACGCGATTTTATATAGATTATTACACTCATGCCCATAAATTAAGGATAATGCAAAATCAGGGAAAGGAAGAGTTAGAAGCAAAACATATTTGACTTATTTGTAAAGCTTATTTATTAAACAAAAGGTAAAGAGCAAAAACAAAGATGCTATATGTTTGATATTATTTTAAAAATTAGCGATTTTTTCTCCCTGGAGCAAATTACAAAAAACCTATTTACAAAAAAAGAATAGTAAATGATTGGTATGATTGTTAATACATAATAATAGCATGTCCCACACGTGCTCTACTGGATTCAAGTCCGGTGAGAATGCTGGTCAGCCCATACGGGTGATATCCTCCGATTGAAGGCATTCGCTTACGATGTTTGCACGGTAAGGACGGGCGTTGTCATCCATAAACACAAATTGTGCGCCCATGGCGCCCCGAAACAAACGCACATGTTGTTCCAGAATGACGTCCCGATAGATTTGGCTTGTCATGGTTCCAATTTGAACATGCAGGTCAGTTCTGGAACCCAGAATAATTCCACCCCAAACGAGCACTCCTGCACCACCGTAACGGTGTCGTTCAATGATGTTTTCTTGGTGGTAACGGGTACCTGGAGCTCTCCATATGAAAGTCCGGCGAGAATCAGACTGCAAGCTAAACCTGGACTCGTCGGAAAACATCCCACAAGCCCACTGTTGCGGTGTCCACAATGCATGCTCTCTACTCCAGGCTAACCGCAGGCGACAGTGAGTTGCAGTAAGTGGAACGCATCTGACAGGTCTACGAGCATATAGTCCAATCTGCCCTAAGCGTCTGTACACGGTCTGCCTTGAAATTGTCGTACCAGTGGCTGAAGAGAGCTGACGAGACAGGTCTGAGGCTGTGCTCCGCCTGTTTCTTTTGGCAGTAACTGCCAAATACCGGTCCTCATTCGGCGTTGTAACTCTGGGGCGACCTGTGCTGTAACGTCTACTCACATTACCATCATCTTGGAATCGTTGCCAAAGCCTGGACATGACACTCTGGGCAATTCCAAGTTCGTCTGATACTTCCAGTTGGGTACGCCCACATCCCTTCGGTTATTGCACTGAAATGCTTATAAAGCGCCTGCGAACAATTTTACTTCTTTGCCTGTATTCCTTATATATCACTCTCTTACACTCTCGTCATTGTGACGTACCATCGGTGTCATCTGGTTACTTCCTGAAATATGATTCTTGAAAATGTGTGTAGTGATTTTGCAGGTGATATATTTATTTTAGAGTTCGATTTCCGCGTGACTCCGAATTATCCTTAATTTATGGACATGAGTGTATTTTTAAAGCGTCATTTACATTATCATAAGCTCAGAAGTCATTTTTGTCGAGACTTGTGTGTGTTATGACAAGGTCGCACAGATGTTCTTTGTTTGGTTTCCCCCAGAGGGACTGAATTCCGAATGCAGTTGTACCTCTTTCACACCACAAGAGAAATCCTAATGCAACGAGGCCCCAACGTTAATTATTCTGGTTTCACCCTCCATGGTTACTCCAATGGTTCCAGACATAAAGAAGTCTTTCACTGGAGTCGGAATGTGGTCCTCCTTTGTTATGTACCAGTGGAGGAATTCCTACTCCTCGCTCCATTCAGCGTAGGTAACGAAATCGTTTGTTAGTCAAATTTTTGTAGCGAAAGAGGAAGGTACTTTTTGAGTAGGGCATCAGCTGTGAAGACCTTCCTTCTGGTGCTATGGGCATTTTCGCCGGTTAGAATTGTGACTTCTCAGGTGTGCTGTTGATCGAGCACATTTTTGTGTAACAATCTTCTGGAAGACTGGAATAACTGTATCTAAACCCCACATCTTTATTAATCGCAACTATTAAAATTAAAAAAAATATATGTGTTTGTTCATAACTTTAGTTGGAATTTCATTTCAAATTTGTATTACAACAGGAGCTTTGGGTAGCAGATTCGACTACTATACACAATGTCTACATGCTACTCTATTTCTTTGCCATATCTTTAGCAATGGTTCCATCATTGTGATCCATAGCTGCCTTTGCACCATCAGTGCATGCATCGGCACAATCTTTTAATTGTATTACATTTGCTGAGAAGAATTCATCTAAAAGATTAAGTATTTCAGTTGAATGCTTTCTAGTTGACAGTAGTGTGCAAAGAAGAAACTCCTCTTGACAGCTTCGTAAGTAAATTTAAGAAACCCTTAAAATGACTCATATTTTCCGACTTTAAAGTTAACTCATGACCGCCTGATACAAATGTTAACAATTATTTGCACTTTTTCAAAAGTTCCTTTATTTAGGATTAGTAAAAAATCATCTTGTCATAGTTCCATCATTTTAGAGAAAACCATGAGTAAGTTTTATTAATCCAGACATACCTTTAAACAGATTTTGAAAGCTTTCTTTCAGCTTATTTAACTATCAAGTTGTTTCTAACTGTTTTATTCGAGCTTGCTTCTTTTTACTTCCTTGTATGAAGTAAAAAGGAAGTATTGTAATCGCTGAAAATTTCAGGTATCATATTTCAACGAAAATATCCATTTCGACTGCTATCCAGTGCAATTTAACGATGTTTTTGTGTGGCAGAATTTAAAGACAGAATAAAGGCCTCTTTTTCTTCAAACGAATTATGAAACTGATTTAAAATGGATTCAGAAGAGATTTTTTTCGTGGCGTCTGTACGTACGTATGTGCGTATGAATGTATCTCGCACAACTTAGAAATGAGTAGCGTCAGAATGTTGAAATTTTGTATATGGGACTGCTATAACATGTAGATGTGCACCCCCTATTTTGGTGCAATCGGCCGCACCAATATAAATATATGTATATATATTTATAAATATATAAATATATGTATATATATATGTCCATTCTGTTACTCGGCTTAGACAGCTCAGATTCTTTATTTTTATACGTGTGTAAATTGTCCATTGTTTGCTTTAAAAATGATTGAATTATGTTATTCTTATCTTCCGGTTATGAATTTTATGCCTTTCGTTAACCTGCATGTTAGTTATAGTTGTAGAATTATCAACAATTTAAAAGTTGTTTAAACGCGGCTCAGCCTAATTTTTTTAACATGGGAACCATATTCGTTTACATTTGAAACTTAGCAGAATAGAGGATTTGTTGCCAATGTAGAGAAACTATGCTTCGCAACAACAAAGTCCTCTTTTATTATTGCGAATTAACTTATGCTTAACCTATTCTGGAATTATAATTTAAGTTGTTAAATTATCCTATATTTGACTCAACATAGCGTCCGCAACAAATTAAGTCAGTTTCTATGCTTTCAGTGTCTTTTTCGAGAGTGAGACCCAAAGTAAACTCTCAGTTTTGTGCACCGAAAAATCTGCTTTTTTGGCCGTTAGCTGAATTGCTTTTTCTGCGTAGAAACTGTAACTTTAATTGTAAAAGAAAGTTTTTATTGTTTTAATATAGATATTTTGAGTTTTCATGTATTTTGTTTTTTTATGTATTTGAATATAGATATGAGTTTTTATGTTTTTATGCACTTTGCCATGTCGCGAAGTGAGAACTGAATTAATTGAATGAAGAATATATATCTAATGAAATTAGAGGAAATAGGTTTAAATGAAATGCAGAAAAAGTGCGTATAATTTAACATTCCGTACAGGGATATGGAGTTCACCATATGACTATATATACACATATATAGTCATATATATATACATCATATATATGACTATATATACATCAGATTATATATATATATCAGATTTTTTTTTATCTGAAATCTGTTGGCTAAGTGTTAGCAGGCAGTCGAAAAAATTTATCCATTCATGTGACATTGATATTCTAAATTGTACTCTTTCACTCCTCATTTCTGTTTATTATTCTGTCTGCAGAATTAGATTTTGCACCGCAAACATAGCATTACTATGCAATCTTCAATTGATTGCTTCGTGCCAGGATGTTGTCACTTATTTCTCTCTCTGCCATCCACCGCATGTCTTAAGATGCAAATTTGAAAGAATGTTATGAAACCTGGGAGCATACTGCATCCATGATGATGTGTAAATAAGAAAATGTGTCTTAAGAGTTACTAATCCTGCTTTAAATTATGTTTGATTTATAACCACACCTGTCCGAAAGTGTCATACCATAATGCACTTCCAATTTCATATTTACACTGGTTTCAAAAACTAAGGAAAAATTCTAAAAGTAGCGATAACTTGTTAAAAAATAAGCGAGCACGTATAAAATTTGAATATGTTATCAAATAAGAATTGCCGAATGAAGCTACAGTATACAAATTAGTGGCGCTGCAATCGAAATAAGCCATCTGCGAGGAACATAAAATTGCATGTTTCGGAGCAAGCCTGCAAATTTCGCTGTGATACTGAGATATGAAATCTGAGATAGCCATTTTGCAGCAAAGGCCTCCAGGCATCATTTGCTCGAGAACGATTGGAAGACTACAGACAGGACAAAGTCAGACAGAAGTCGCCAAATGGCTAAATGTGAGCCCTTCTGTGGTTCATAGATTTTGTCAACAATTTCTAAGCACAGATTCGGCATCCAGGAGCTTCAGCAAGAAAGGCCAACTGCGATCGACAAGCGCTGATGACCGATGCTTGTTGTTATACGCACGAAGAAACAGAGTCTCTACTCCGATTCATCTCAGATCCTTCCTTGCCGCAGCCACTGGAAGGTTGATGTCAACGGCAATGGTGTGTAGAAGGCTTCACGAAGGAGATGTGTACGCGAGGCGACCAGTCATTTGTGTGTCGCTCATGTCACGTCATAGAAAAGAACATTTGAAGGTGGGTTCTCCAACAAGTCCACTGGACAGCTGATCAGTGGAAGGCTGTTTTCTTTACGAATGAGTCCAGATTTAGCACCCAAAGCGATAGGAGGCGTTATTTGAATTGAAGAGAACCTCGAATTCGTTATCATACATCAGCATCCGTGAAAGAGATGCATACGGAGGAGGCAATGTCTGTGTTTGGGGTGGTATTTCTTTGGGTGGCCATGAATCCTCAATGCCGGGCAATAGTTGATAACTTCTTGCTAAAGGACGAAAACGCTAGACCGCACAGGGTTCGATCACAGGGCTGAATCTTATCGAGTATGTTTGGAATGCTTTAAGAAGACGTATATCTGCTTTCAACCTTACTATTCATATCCTTCCACTCTTGTAACTGCTTTGCTAAATAATTGCTCTTACTTCCTATGGAACTAATAGACTGCATAATTCACAGCCAAGCATATCGCTGTATGTGTTGTATTGCTTCTAGGAGAGATGATACTCCGTATTGGAGGTAATTTTTTATACCAAACTGACACATCCGATTTCTTCATTTTATACATATGCTAACTTCTATACCACCATAACTGTGTGGTAATTTCTCTTCATGTAGTTTTTTACCTTATTATGTGTTGTATACTATGGGCCCGTTTCATTACGTTATACTACATGTAACCTTTTGAGTAATCGTCATTTTTGTGATTTGTCATCAATCAATACAATCAATGTTATCTATGTGCAAGACCATTGCTCTAGGAATAGCGCGACAGTTGGATTTGAATCTTGCAATGGTGTTGCAAATTTTTAAGAAAGTTCTTCGCTTCTGCCTATACAAGATAAGTCAAGTAGAGGCATTAAAACACAATGATTATGATGAACGGGTGGCGTTTGCTCAGACACGTTTTGCGAGCACGGAGATCGACGATGCTTGACCGTGGAGAATTCTGTGGGAAATGAGGCCCTCCTTCATCTAAATGTGGCTGTTAATACTCACAATTATCGAATTTAGGCATCTGAGCAATTAAATGCATTTCAGAAAATCCCATTGCATTCACCAAAGGTCACTCACTGTCTGGTGTAACTTCACAGCCTATTTCATCAACTGACCATCCTTTTTTTAGAACATTACTTCAATAGGACCACAGATCTGTACCGTTACCATGCATATACATCATAATATGCTGCCTAGTTTTCCCATTCCACAACTTCTAGCGAGACAGTTGCTCTATCAGGTAACTTTTATACAGGCACATTGGTCTAGCGATACAGCTGCTGTTGCGCCATCACTGTACAGAAGAAAATGCCATAAATCGCTTCGCTCACCTCGCTCCCCGGATCTAACTCCATGTGACTTTTCCCTGAGTGAGTATTTAAATATTAAGGTATAAGGTGGGATTGTGACCTTAACAACCTTAAAGGACAATATATCACGGCCTATTCTGAGCATTTATAGTGACATGTTACATTCGGCCATCAAGAATGCTATGCAGTAGATGCAATGTGGGACGAACGAGAAAGGTGGTAACATTGTAAGAAATCTTTGTCCTCACCGTGGAAGCGATTTCACTGAATAAAGTGTTATGGTGCACTAATATATCATCTCTCTAACCCTTTCGAATAGTCATTTTTTGGATAATATTTGCAGAAAATATTATCCAAAAAACTTCTTTCGCTGGTGAATTGGATTTTCTTGAGGCTTTTCATATTCACAAAGATTTAGCAAGTTTAGTGAACGATTTTAAATCTAATCCAGTCCTTCCTAGCGCTAATAAAATTCTGTTAACATAATTCTTGATGATTATTTTTGCGGATAGATGGCGTTGCCTCCTCGCGCGTGGTTCTACCCGAGAGTATATAAAGCCGTTACTCAGCTTTCTTTCCCGTTCTAGATATTTTGTTCTCCTGATGAGGAGGGACCTGTAGCTACCCTCGAAATCGATTGAGTGTTTTTTGTAAATGTACGCCAAATACAAGGTTGTTTCAGCGAATTTGATAGTCATTTGCTACATTATAGCTGTGTTGCAATGAAATTTATTCTTTTTATTGATTTATCTAGTTCTCAGCTGTGTAAAAATAAATCTTGATTATTTGTTTATTAAATAACCACAGCAATAAATATTATACTACTTACTACGTACTAGTTTATTAGGCATTACTACATATATTACTTTTATATTATTCACAGCAACAATAGATTATATTACTACAGCAATAAAGATTTAAATTATTAAGAACTTTGTTTTTTTATTCATAAGCACTTAGTGTATTAAGCTATAGTTTTAAAAAATGTATTGTTTAATTGTTTTAATTATTTAATTGGTATCACGATAAACCATTTTATAATTTTTAGATTAAATTATGAAATTCATTTTATTCTTATTTAAAGAACGTGGCATTGTGAATGCAATAACCGGAATTATTCGTAATAAAATTAGAACGTTCATGTCAAATTCCTTTCAATTGTAAAGACCTTATTTGATTCTAACGAATTCTTTTAGTTCGACTTTCCTTCCCCTCTTGATTCAGTTTCCTGCCGGAGTGTAAATTTTAATAACGTAGTATGCAAAATCTAAGTGTGTTCAGAAGCGGTATTTAAGCTGCGGTTTCAAGAGTTCGTGAGGAGTAGTAGTGGAGATTGTTTCGAGTTTATGTTGCGTGTTTGAAATTATGCATCTTGTTAAATTTAGTTCAAATAAAAAAGGTTATTTAAAACCTTCTTCTGCAGTATGTGTTCTTCAAAGACATAGGAGAATTCCGTACTTCGTCTTGTACGTAGGGTCTACAATTTATGCTTCCAAAAAGACATAGATTGTATATACATAGCCAACTGTACATAAAACCAAAAACGTGGAATTCATTTCTTGCGAAGCTCATCATAAAATTTAATACAAGTAGAAATAAGGAAAAAAAATCTATGACCATGCAAATGTTCAAGTTACAATTTGAAGTCCAGATTTATAGAACATGTTATTGAATGAAATCAGATCTATTCATTATGTCTTTTTTTCTTTTTCCTTTTTCTTCTTTTTTTTTTCTCTTTCTCTCTCTCTCTTTTTCATCAACAAAAGTTGGAATTATAATCGATAATGTAGATACATTATTGCTATTCACGAAAGGAATAATTTTTTACTTCACCATTGTTCGTCTTCTACATGGCTTAGAAAAAATGGCAGCTGCTATAGCAAGTGCACGGCGTAACTCTTTAGACTTCTGTCTTTCTAGATTATTATTCACTTGGACCGTACTGTTAGAGGTAAATTTTATCCGTCGAATATTTTGAAAAAAGAACATCAATATGCCATCAGTACAAGAGACCGAAACCGAATCCTTTCCGTCTGAATAACAACTGATTAAACCGGGATCTTTAATCGTAGTGAAAAGAGATAGCAAAAAATGAAATAAATATTTAAGTCCTTAAGAACTGTCTTTTACACTTGTAAGTCATACAGTTTATCAAGTCATTGCGTTAAAATGTTTTGCTTAACTCATATGGTATTTCTCCCGGCTTCTTAGCATGACTTCGTGCTGTAATGGCCAGCACACTCGGCGCGTACTCCAAAAGTCCGAGTCCAGGCGAGCCCATTGCTCATTTTTCCCGTCTTCCGGTTTAAAGTGGTGGATGATGATTCTCCACCACCATGATTTGGCGACTAAATCCCCTAATCCCTAGTCGCTCTTTAAAAGAGGTAGTATAGAAGGTATTTCTCCCGCCTTCTTAGCATGCTTTCATGGTGTAATGACCGGCACAATTGGCGCGTATTCGAGAGGTCTAAGGTTCGAGTCTCGGCGAGGGCATTGCTCATTTTTCATGACTTGGAAATAACCTAATGTTTCTACAAACTAATTACTTTTTTTTAAATGTTACTACACGCTCCACCGTTAGCACTACACGGAAGGGAGGACGCCCCGTGGCGGAACGTTTAAGGAAAATTTGCTAGCATCCACGTTACACATGGGGAAAACACTATAAAGACGCCCATGCAGCCAGGATATTTGCTCGGATTCAAACTCCAGACCAAACTACCAGTGTTCACTGGCTTTTACCTCTCGACCGCTTGGGAGCTCCTAGTTACATAACTGGATCGAAAATACCAAAATGTAAAGCTTGCCCTGGCATATTGAAGAAAAATTAAATTTGAAAGATAAATTGAAAAGTACTGTTGAAAGCGTACGGGAATACAGAAGTCCCATAATGTGTTAATACAATTCATTCTTCTCAAAAGAAAGATATCAGAACGCTGGAATTTTCTCTCAGAGATATTCATACAATGTTCACAATATCACGCAGTATAATCAGTAGTTACACACTAAAACCGATAAAATACAGGGCAATATGCAGCATATCTAAAGCGAAACTGATATCGCAGTTTACGCGAAGCTAAACTACTCGCAATAACAATAATTAAGCAACTAAACTCAGACGCTCTCCCTCCGGTCTTTTACAGATTTCAACCAGCCGCGCGAGATCTTTCTAGTACTTTTTTCTTCTAGAGATTTCTGGAAAGCAAAAAGAGTGTGGAATTATGGTTACAGCTAACAAAGTGGTCAATAATTTTTATTCGGTTTCAATACAAATTACCGAGATATCCATTTATTCAAAGTTAAATGTACGTGCCCCTATATTCCTACTTTTCCGGCATAGCTTTCTCCTAAAATTTGCCTGGTGGTGCATTGCACGGGAAATACAACAATTTTAATTATAATTCTACCTAAAATTATCTAACTAAATACAGAATTCGTAATAGTACTATATTTTTCCTAATGGCGACATTATGAGAACTGGCTACTTGAGAACTCGCCCGTAACTTAAAATTACGTTTCTCCTCTCAGTTGCAAAGCTTAGCAAAGAAAAATAGATGATACGTGTGCATGGTAATATTGCATAATATAATTTAATGAACGTAATGATCCATAAATTTTAGAAACACTCTAATAGGCACGTTTCGAATGACAAAACAAATAAACTTGTTAACGTTAAAATAAAGGAATTTAGCAAAAGAATAAAAGACTATACAGCGTATTCTTGATTATCCGGGCACGTAGTATCTAATTTGCAGGTTGTCTGTGTGGGACAGTACCCATTTTAAAGTTATTAAACAAGTTTATTTTCTTAGTCTGGTATGTTAGCCTGATCTACAAATACTACTAACAGATGAAATACACTGGTGAAATAAATTAAGAGAATTTTCATATTTTATCGAATTGCATGAAAAGAACTGAACAGAAGGAAAAACCACTGCTTCTAGATAAAAATACAAATCTTGTAACATAAGCGTACACGTTTGTGTAGGTGGAGCCAGCAGAAAAACAGGCTTTAAAAGCACGTGGAGCGTAAGACGAATTGCGTTCTCTAGCACACCTCGGCGAATTTCTTGACGTTATCTTGCAGCAATCGGTTAAATTCACATTGAAACGGTAAAAATGAGTAACCGCCAACGTTTAGATGATGGAATGAGGTGGCGAATTGTGGGGAGCTAGAAGCAGGCCAATCGTAAGTCCAGATATGCAGAGAGTTTAATTGAACGCTCAGCTGTCGTGTGTTACATATTTACATATGGAAACGGTTCCAGGATATTGGATCCATCGAGAGAAAGCCTGGGCAAGGTCGTCCAAGAGACATGACGGCTAGAGAACATCGCTATTTGTCCATTTTAACGAGGCGTAACAGAGAGGCTACAGCTTCTCAGCTGTCTCGGGACCTGTATGCAGCCTTAGGAACCCATGTAGCAACGGTGACTGTTTCCAAAAGACTGAATGAGAGAGAATTGTTTTCCAGAAATCGGCTGTTTGTGTCCTGCTCACGTTTACGTACAGAAGAGCCCGATTAGCATGGTGCAGGCAGCGTAGTGATTGGAGTACGGGCAATGAACGACCGTTCTGTTCACCGACGAGTCCCGTTATAGCCTAAACACCGATTCTCGCCGTAATTTCATATGGAGAGAGCCAAGGACCCACTACCTACCCTCCAATGTCCTTGAAATCAACAATTATGCCGGTAGCGATATAATGGTTTGGGAAGGCATGATGTTGGATGTCCGCACACCTCTCCACGTCTTTGACAGAGGCTCTGTGACTGGTGTGAGGTATAGGGATGAGGTCTTGGAGCCTTATGTTCGCCTTTTCCAGGGTGCAGTGGGCCCCGAGTGCATCTTACAGGACGATAACACGAGGCCACAAAGAGCTCTTGTGGTCGACGAATTTCTCAACAGTGACGATATTCGCCTGTATGGCTGTAAGAGGGGACCATACTCCCTATTAACCCATTTCTTTTGTGTCTTCTGCAACCGCTGTTTCAGACCTTCAGACTCCCATGAGTGTTACACAGGAACATGTGTGTCTATTATAACTGTTGATTGTTTATCTTGTTTACGTTATATCAACTTCAACCAAATTTGATTAAAATCTGTCCAGTAGTTCTAGAGATCGTAGATCAAATTTGCAAATTCTCTAATTTATTTCACCAGTGTTGATGAAAGTGTTTCAAGGAAGTTATTATCCAAATATTAAAAGTTATACAAAATACATGAGTGTCATATGCAACTTTTCAATAAAACACAAAATGAGATGCTTATTGAATAATAAAATAAAAATAATTACACAATGGAAAAGATTTAATAACACATTATATAATAAATTATTTGCAAATGCTTGGTAAAAAAATCACAATATTATCATAACTGTTAAATACTACCCCTTAACAGTTTATCAAGAACATTTTGTGCGAAACAAAGGCAATGTCTGTCAATGAGTATGGGTTCAAATTAGCATACTTGCTACCACTGTAAAATACACCTAGGATTCTGCTTTGATTGTTTTGGATAACTTCAATACGATGTTTATCTCTCTCTTATGCATGCGTATGTGCTATGTTAATATATTTTATAACCTAATTAAAATGATAGATATAAAGCAAGGCGTATCATCTCCATCCTTGCATTAACAGATGTCTCCACTGAATAGTGACTCTAGTCTCGACTAAGGTACCATGTGACAAGTATAAAGTATAACATTCAAGCATAGCCTCTTCTTGTGCATAATATCTAGTACTATTCTCCAGCATATTTGTGTACTTTAGACCAGCCATTTGTGTGTAGCTCATGTCACGTCATAGAAAGGAAGTTTGAAGGTGGGTTCTCCAACAAGTCCACTGGACAGCTGATCAGTGGAAGACACAGCTCTTTACGGATGAGTCCAGTTTTAGCATCCAAAGCGATAGGAGGCGTTATCTGAATTGAAGAGAACCTCGAATTCGTTATCATACATCAGCATCCGTGAAAAAGATGCATACGGAGGAGGCAAAGTCTGTGTTTGGGGTGGCATTTCTTTGGATGGTCATGAATGCTCAGGCCTGTAGAGATGCCATCCTTGATGCTTATGTGCGCTCTTATGCCTGGCAATAGTTGATAACTTCTTGCTACAGGACGAGAACGCTAGACCTCAGAGGGCTCAATCACCAGACCTGAGTCTTATCAGGTATGTTTGGGATGCTTTAAGAAGACGTATAGCTGCTCTCAACCTTACTATTCAGATCCTTCCCACTCCTGCAACTGCTTTGCTAGATAATGGCTCTTACTTCCTATGGAACAAATAGACTGCATAATTCACAGCCACGTATATCGTTGTATGTCTTGTATTGCTTCTAGGAGAGATCATACTTCGTACTGAAGGTAATTTTTTACACCAAACTGAACTTTGAAATTCGTTTCAATTTATTAGTAAAGTATTGTTACGAATTTCACATTTATTTGGCTATTTATTTAGAATTGTAATTAAAATTCCTTTTTATTTCCCCGTGCAACGCAGACGATTTTTTGAAGAGAAAGCTACGAAAAAAAAATAGCAATAAAAATAAAAGAGCGCGCGCATTTAATGATTAATAAATAAATATCTCGTAATTACTGTTGCCATCCAGAAAAATCTAGAAAAATCGTGATTGTTCTACTGATAATTTAAAAGCTTATAAAAGCCGAGGTGAAACATCTCATCTCAGTCGGTTGTAGTTGTTGTTGTTGCAGTTATTACCTGAAGCTGTAAAAGGCGAACTGCTGTTTGTTTACTTAATGCAGTATTGATTGTAGCGATTTCGCTGTGAAATAGAATTATTTTATCTGCTTTGAACTGAATTTTTGCTAAACGTCTGAGATATTGTGATATTGTGCGAAGATCTGTGAAGAAATATTTCAGCATTTTAATTTATTTCTTGTGGAAAGAATAAATTTTTGTTAACTTTTTAACGACTTGTGCATTCAATATGAAACGAACCCGTACGCATTGTAGTATCTGGCGACTGTTTGGCGATCAACAAGGAGCGCTTGGCGCGTTTTATGTCTCCTCCTAGGAGGTTACTGTAATGTAAGACAGACGAGCGTTGGCCACAGAAGAGCGAGGTGGTCGTGTTTTGTATTTTGTAGGAGCAACGTACCGCTCCGAGTTTTATAGTTTCTTTTTAAATTTCTTTAAATAAACAATTTATTTTCTTTCTTCACATCGATTGGTGTCTTGAAACCACAAAGCCATCACATCACGCTCTCGTTACGAGAAACAGAGTGCTTAGAACCGTGAAAGCAGAAACGAAAGTAGTGGACTACGAATTCAGAAGTTTGAAAAAGGAAAAAAAATGTTCAGAAACGTGAAGAAAGAAGATTTGGTAACTGTTTTATTGGCAATTGGTGAATAAGTAACCACAGATTTGAAGTTGGTAGAACTGAAACACAAGCTTCAGAACAGTAAAGAATACACCGAAATTTGAAGTTGGTAGAACTGAAACACAAGCTTCAGAACAGTAAAGAATACATCGAAGATGCTGAATTTGTGAAAGAAATTCTGAGTACTACAGTGGAGAACAGGAAAAGAAGGGAAGAAATGGAATATGAAGAAAAAAGAAGAAAAGAAGAAATCGAAAGAATACAAATGCAAGAAGAGAGGTTGAGAAGAGAAAGAGAACATGAAATTGAATTAGCGAAGATTCGAACGACTCAGTATGAAGAAAATAGAAATTCGACCCCTTCGATCCAGAACAGCAGCGGAGAAACCGAAATTTCCCTTGACAAACTGATCAAAGGAGTAGAAACACTGACTATACCAGTACCGAAGAAAGCGGAAGCATGGAATATATTTTTCGATTCTATCGAAAGAGCATTTAAGCACAAGAAAGTTCCAGAAGAACTCAAAGCAGAAATATTATTGAAACTAATCGGAGAAAAAGCTTCAAATGTCTCGTCTATATAAAGGAAGAAGATCTACAAAATTATGAAAAAGTAAAAACTCTTATTTTAAAGGAATATCAACCGACTCCTCAAGCCTGCTTAGAAGATTTTAGAAGAGTGAAACGTTATTCCGGCGAACCTCATGTCCAGTTTGCTTCGCGACTGACATCCACATGGGACTATTACTGCAAATTAAGAGAAGTAAAAGATTTTGAAACACTCAAGGAATTAATTATTTCTGATAAATTATTTCAAGCTCTAGACGGAGAAACAGCCGCACACATAGCAGTCCGGCAAGGAAATACATGGTTGAAGCCACAAGAGTTAGCTAAAGAATGTGATATATATTTCACAGCTAAGCGGAAATCATTCAACGATGTCCGAAATGAAATCAAACGACCGCCGAAATTCATGGATACGGCAAGTGCACAAGATAAATATATTCCACCACATATGAAAAAAGAATACTTAAAACAGGAAGGATTTTCCGCGAGAAGAAAAGAATGTTATATTTGCGGAAGTTATCAACATATTGCAAGAAATTGCCCTGACAAAAGAAGAAAGAATGAAACCGCAGTAAAGAAGAAGGAGAAAGATGACAGCAGAACTTCTAGAAATTCCAAAAAAGAAGAAGCCGTTGTTGCTAAAGTAAGCTCATCCCATTTACGACACGAATTCAAAGAAAGTATCGTCCAACCATTGCAAAAAGTAGATGTTTTTATAAACTCTGAGAAAATCGAAGCTATCGTTGACTCCGGAACCCAGATAACGATCGTACATTCATCACTCATTCCAAATTTAGAAGATCGAGAAGGGAGTAAAGTCATGCTAACCCCTGCTTTCGGACAGCCGATTGAAGCGAAAGTTTGCCGTGTGCCTATTTATTACAAGAACTGTGGAAGTAATTTATTTAATTTTATGGATACATTAATCGCAGTGACTGATAAATTAAATGTTCCTTGCTTGATAACTCCAGAAATACATGAACTGTTGGTTATTCCTTCTAGAAAAGAATCAAACATCGACATTTTAGAAAAGAATAAATCCGAAGTAGGAAACCTGCAGAAGTTATCCGCCGAGGTACAAACAAACGGAAATGCAAGTTTCCCCCCGCACACGATTTTGAATAAACAAATTGGAGGAGAGGAGGAGAAATTACACTTTCAGTCTCTATTCGCCGAAGCTCAAACCAAGGGGAACGCAAACTGCCCCCCCCGCCAACGGTCTTGGAGGAAGAAACCGAAGAAGAGGAGAGGGAGGGGGCGAGTGCAGACATAAACACCGACTTGTCGGCAGTTGAAAATCTACGACAAGAGCAGATGAATTGCCGGTCACTGAGAGAGGCATGGAAATTAGCTAATGAAAAAAAGGGGAATTATTTATTCATCGATAATCTTTTACATCACAAGGAAAAAATATTGGGACAGACTGTTTCACAACTGGTACTTCCTATTAGTAGAAGAAAGCAAGTGTTGGAATTAGCACATAGTTCGATTTTCGGAGCACATCTAGGAATAAGGAAAACAAAAGAGAGAATTCGATACTCATTTTTTTGGCCTGGATTACCGCAAGACGTCGAAACCTTTTGCAAAACATGCAAAAATTGTCAGTTAAAGAGCCCAGAAAGGAGATCTGACAAGATTCCCATCACACCGGTCAGAAGACCAGAATTACCATTCGATGTAATGAATATTGATATAATTGGACCCATTGAACCTCCTTCTGCTAGAAAGCGTAAGTACATATTGTGTCTAGTAGATCAACATTCCCGATGGCCAGAAGCAATCCCATTGAGAAGTTTGACAGCAAAAGCCACTTGCGATACACTACTGGAAATATTCATGAGAACAGGAATTCCCAATACAATTGCAAGTGATAACGGGAGCAACTTTGTTTCAAAATTAACTAGAGAATTTCAGAAAAGATTAGGTTCTCACACTAGGTTCTCTACACCCGCTTACAGTGCTTCAAATGGACTGGTAGAAAGATGGAACAAGTCCCTCAAGCAAATGCTACATCATGTCATTAGGACTGATCCTTCAAATAGGGATAAGCATATCCCATATTTACTGTTTGTCTACCGAGAAGTACCGAACTGTACCACAGGATTCTCACCATTTCAACTGATGTACGGAAGACAACCAAGAGGTCCTTTAGCAGTACTGAAGTCTTCATGGTCAGGAGAGATACCTATACCTCCTAACCTAAGCGAATCTGCAGTGGATTATTTGCAGCATTTAAAAATAAGATTGGAGCAAGCAGCAGAGCTAGCCAAGTTGATCGCAAGTGAGAAACAACAAAAAAATGCTGAATATTTCAACCGAAGATCAGTACCAAAAAACTTTAGAATCGGAGAACACGTCTATTTACTTATCCCAGATTCCAATAATAAACTCTATGCACGTTGGACTGGACCAGGAGAAATCATAAGTCATTGTCCACCTCATTCCTATAAAGTGAAACTACCCGACGGAAAAATCAAGCATGTGCATTCGAATAAAATTAGAAAATTTCAAGCTAGCGTAAATGCAGTTGGAGTGATTTTTGAAAATGAAGAAGAGTTCGGAGAAATTATAACTTTGCCAAAAGGAGATTTCTCAGCTCCCTTAGAAAATTTTAAAATCGATGAGAATCTGAATTTAGAAAATTTAGAACCCCAGCAAAGGAGAAAATTAATCACGCTTATAAATCAACACCGAGGGTTATTCACAGGAAAACTGAAAATAGCCAAAGTTGAAGCTCATAAAATTAGATTAATACCGAACGTGGAGAGGAAGAAACCTTACATCTACAGGATTCCTGAAGCATTGAAAACCAAGGTT
>KK114981.1:333263-376301 GCA_000611955.2 Stegodyphus mimosarum | reverse complement strand
GGAGCTCACAAACTCGAAACAAAGAGAAGTTCTTGAGTGGAGGCAAGAGCATGAGTCAGCGTTTCAACTACTGAAGGAACGACTAGCAAAATCGACGGAGTTGATTACCCCAACACCGCGGGATCCGTTCATCGTCCATTCGGACGCATCGCAAATTGGAGTAGGTGCGTGTTTATCACAGCGAAGAGGAGACAAACAGTTTCCCGTGTGCTATGCGAGTAAAAAACTAACGAAAGGCCAACAGAACTGGCCGACTATAGAGCGTGAAGCTTACGCTATAGTATGGGCATTAAAAAGTTTGAACCATGGATATTTGGTTCATCTGTGAAAATTGTGACCGATCACAATCCTCTAGCCTTTATAGTGAGAAATGCTCCGCAATCATCCAAATTGCAACGGTGGTCCTTAGCATTGCAAAAGTATAATTTAGAAATAGAACATTGTCCAGGAAGAAATCTGTCTAAGGCGGATGCATTATCCAGACTCCCCACCAGTGAACTTTGAACATTATGTACTGTGCATATTCACTGAGCAAACAATATAACTACTAATCAGTTAATTTTAGTCTTCTTAATGACTTTAATTTTTTTGTGGGTGCAAATAATGTATTTATATAGTTTGAGACAAAATTGAAAAATTTCATTGGATAAACACATATTTAAGGTAAGTGGCATATGTTTTTTTTGGATAAGAATGATGCTGTAGTATTCTTAAGTAAAGGAAACTTTAATAGGATCTAGTTTAGAGAAAAGACGTTCTGTATAATAGAAAAATGTTTCTTTTATTTTATGTAAATTTTGATAATGGTTTTTTTACGATCTTCCATAGAAACTTCATTTTACTTTTCTCAGTGAGATAATATTTGTATAGGTATATTTTGTTAACATGCTTATGAGGAATTTTAGTTAGTTCTGTTTTGCTAAAAGAGTTATGATATTGTTATAAGACTGATAACATTTGAAATCATTAGTTGAATTTAAAGTAACAAAATGTGTATTTGTATGGTAAAATGATATGTAATGGTAGTATTGTATTGCAAATATTTATGTTAATTGAGATTTCAGTTTTAGTGCAAAATGCTTAAATGCATATGTAGATTTTTTTTTTCTTTCCCTTTTGATCGCAAACAGTTACTCGATTTCGGTTTTCAGATTGATGATTGATTTCAGAGTAGTATCAACAAATCAACAACAATCTTACGACGGGGGTGTAGTATCTGGCGACTGTTTGGCGATCAACAAGGAGCGCTTGGCGCGTTTTATGTCTCCTGCTAGGAGGTTACTGTAATGTAAGACAGACGAGCGTTGGCCACAGAAGAGCGAGGTGGTCGTGTTTTGTATTTTGTAGGAGCAACGTACCGCTCCGAGTTTTATAGTTTCTTTTTAAATTTCTTTAAATAAACAATTTATTTTCTTTCTTCACATCGATTGGTGTCTTGAGACCACAAAGCCATCACACGCATGTAACAATTTTTGGTGTCAGGAGTGGGGTTTTTGAATGCCATTAACTAGAGCAATGGAAGAACAATTAAGGCAATTCATGGCAGCCTTTGCTGCATTTAAAGAAGAAATTAAAGCTGGCCAAGATTCCGTGAAAGAGGAGATGAAAGCTGGCCAAGAATCTGTTAAGGAAGAAATGAAGGCTGTTCAAGAAAAGATGGAGGAATCTGTAAAAGATGAAATGAAGGCTGTTCAAGAAAAGATGAAGGAATCTGTAAAAGATGAAATGAAGGCTGTTCAAGAATCTGTAAAAGATGAAATGAAGGCTGTTCAAGAAAAGATTGAAGCAGGTCAAGAGGAAATGAAAAGAGAAATTACCAGCGTAATAGAAAATAAATTCGAAGCCATGGAAGGCAGAATTGACGCTGTTGAAAATAAAGTTGAACACATTGAAGATAGAGTTTCTGCTGTAAAAGAACAAATAGAAGGAAGAGTTTCTGCTGTGGAGCAACGAATCGAAGGAAGAGTCTCTGCTGTCCAACACCAAATCGAACAACAAATTGATGACAAGGTTTCTGCGGTTGCGAAAGAAGTTGATACTTTAAAGAAATTCGTAGCGACGGCAGGAAGCAATTCGGATAGTTTCAAATTTCTACCCATGAGTGCTCGTCCTTCTCTGAAGCTATCGACATATGATGGGAAGACCTCCTGGCAAGTGTATAAGACACAATTTTCTATAGTTGCGGAAGCAAATGGATGGGATTCCCAAGCTAAGGCCTGTCACCTTGCGGCTTCTCTGAGAGCAGACGCAGCGGACATCCTTCAAACTCTTCCCGAAAACAAAAGGCTAGATTTCGAAGCTCTGTCCGGTGCTTTAGAGCTGCGTTTTGGAGAGAAGTGTTTAAAAGATTACAGCAGGCTGCAGTTAAAATCCCGTCAACAGAAGCCTACGGAAACACTCCAGGAGCTCGCCACGGATGTTGAAAGGCTGTCCCACCTCGCCTTTTCGGAGTGCCCGACAGAAACAAGAGAAATCCTGTCCCTGCAATACTTCATCGACGGCATCCGGGATCCTGAAATACAGAAAGCACTGCGAATGGCTGATGTGAAGGACTTAAAAAGTGCTCTGGTGTATGCCATGAAATTCGAGGCAGCACAGCAAGCCACTCGTAGAGACCGCCACCCAATCAGAGCTGCTCACATACAAGAACAAGTGGATCCAATGACTGCTCGCCTAGACGATTTAACCAGAAAGGTAAATGCTTTGACACGGAATATTCGTGATAAGAAACCGACAGTAAAGTGCTGGAACTGCAGTACTTTAGGGCACATGCGAAGGAACTGCCGAATATTCAAGAGCTCGGAAAATAAGACGGACGATATAAACAGAAAATTAAATGCCATGAGATGGAAAAGTAATGACAAAGAACCAAAATGCTAGAACTGCGGAGCTGAAGGCCACCTACGAAGGAACTGCAGAACACCCCAGAGCACGGAAAGTAAGATCATTTCCCAGCAACGACCCGAGAAGCAAATTAATGATCATATCACGGAGCAGAGTTTGAGCGATAGTGAACAACCCCGTTTTAAAGCGCTTAAGATTTCTGCAGTGTGTGGCAAGAGTAATGAACTATCCATTAATGTGCATATCGACGGAGTTCTTTGCAGTATGATCATTGATACAGGAGCTAATGTTACCATAATTCGGAGAGATTTAGCTCAAAAATTTCAGGATAAACTGATTTGGACGCCATCCTGTGTTACCCTCGAGACTGCGTCCGGTGAGAAAATCGACATAGAAGGAAAATTAAACGTTAACATGACCTTTGGAAGTGCCACCTACCATCACACAGCATATGTGGCGGATATTATAGATCCTTGTATACTCGGATTGGACTTTTTAAGGAAATATAATTTTTCCTTACACTTCAAAAACAACAAACTGTTTTCAGCGTTTGAGGCCATGACTATCGATCCTCAAAAAGGATCTTCACCACGAAACACCGACGTGTCGTCTGAAAGACCCTGCTCAGAAAGTTGCCGAAATCATACTGAGATCGAAGCGGAACCCGAGACTACCAGCAATTCTCCAGCCCAGATGCTCATTGGTCGTGATCTTCGTCTGCCTTGTGATTTCTTATCTGACCGCCTTGCAGATGCGCCTTCATCGCCTGAGGAATACATCCAAGATATCCAGGCCCGGTTTGAAGTGAAGCACCGTTCTGCACGAAAGCGAGTTAGCTTGGCGACAAACAAGATGAAGACCCGCTACGGCACGAGAGCTACTGGCCATCGTTTCAACGAAGGAGACAAGGTGCGGTTATGGAATCCGACTCGTCGAAAAGGACTTTCTCCGAAACTACAATCACCTTGGGATGGTCCTTACACAGTCCTAAACAGGCTGAACGACGTCGTGGTTCGAATCTGTAAGCCATCGAACTAAAAACTACGACAGGTTAGTTCAATACTATGGCCATAGTACGTAGTGTATATAGTTGTAAATAATAATGTACATAGTATAAGACCATGGTCCTATTTGTATTTAGTATTTGATTTGTATTTGTTTAGTATTTGATAAGCATTTGTATCTGATAGCATTTGTATTTGATAGTATTTGTACTTAGTATTTGAATTGTATTCAGCGTCGGATAGAATTTAATTTGCTGAAAGTCACTTATTGCAATTATTGTTTATTTTGTTATTATAAAGTAATGTTTATTATAACACTGAGACCTTAGTTGTAAGTTTGGCTTCCTGTCCAAGGATTCTACTGCCCGGGACGTGTAGTCCTTGAGAAGGGGGCAATGTTACGAATTTCACATTTATTTGGCTATTTATTTAGAATTGTAATTAAAATTCCTTTTTATTTCCCCGTGCAACGCAGACGATTTTTTGAAGAGAAAGCTACGAAAAAAAATAGCAAGAAAAATAAAAGAGCGCGCGCATTTAATGATTAATAAATAAATATCTCGTAATTACTGTTGCCATCCAGAAAAATCTAGAAAAATCGTGATTGTTCTACTGATAATTTAAAAGCTTATAAAAGCCGAGGTGAAACATCTCATCTCAGTCAGTTGTAGTTGTTGTTGTTGCAGTTATTACCTGTAGCTGTAAAAGGCGAACTGCTGTTTGTTTACTTAATGCTGTATTGATTGTAGCGATTTCGCTGTGAAATAGAATTATTTTATCTGCTTTGAACTGAGTTTTTGCTAAACGTCTGAGAT
This sequence comes from Stegodyphus mimosarum, assembly GCA_000611955.2. Classification (NCBI taxonomy): domain Eukaryota; kingdom Metazoa; phylum Arthropoda; class Arachnida; order Araneae; family Eresidae; genus Stegodyphus; species Stegodyphus mimosarum. The sequence continues at coordinate 371,638 of KK114981.1, read as the reverse complement.
ATTGTGATATTGTGCGAAGATCTGTGAAGAAATATTTCAGCATTTTAATTTATTTCTTGTGGAAAGAATAAATTTTTGTTAACTTTTTAACGACTTGTGCATTCAATATAAAACGAACCCGTACGCATGTAACAGTATTATTATAAAACCTCTTATTATGTTATTAGTAACACAAAATTCGTCTCACATGAACGTTCTACAACGATCACAAACGGTAGTCTAGAAGTAGGCTACCGTTTGTGATCGTCTATAAGCAGTCAGATATGCCAAGAGCAGATATACTTATCTATATAAAAACTATCTAAGAAAAAAGTAGTCTTTCACGCATTCCGTATTTGCAATCTTAAAAAAAAAAAAAAAACCCTGAAAGCTTTCAGATTTTACATTACGGCCGAAGGAGCGTTTTTAAACGTTTTATGTTTTACCTTTATTTATTAAATATCACGTCCTTCGCACTTAAACCATAAAAATTCAATTCAACAATAATATCGCAAAATAATTTTAAAATGAGCATATCTTTAAGGTTTCCGATACACAGTCTTGAGCACTGGAGACAAAAATGTTTTTTTTTCGTATAATGTTACCATTATTCGCTTTGAACTCGTTGAGTTCGTTAATCTAAAATTCGTTCATGTGTTACAAAATATGAAATCAATAATAAAACAAATTCCAAATGTAAGCTTCCAGGTGCCCATATTCGGAGGAGGATTAAGTTGTGTAGCAAATTTTCATGTAACACTTAATTATTTAAGTTTGACTTAAGATTAATTTTCATTATTCTAAATTTATGCTACACAACGTTATTTTATTTAATATCTTGTATTTATATTTGCTTTGGTTTAATTTTAATTAGTGGTTTTGGTACTTTAAGATTTGTACGTCTCTTCCACTGGTTACTCGTAAACGCGTTGAAACAGACAATGGAATTAGGTGCTTTCGTAGGTAATAAACTTGATTTAAAATTACTTAACTTAGGTTGATTCTCATTTAACTTATATCATTGGATGCAGAAAAATTAGCCTTTTAATTTAAGAGTACTTTCAAGTCTCTAGCTTAAACAGTTTTTAAGTTACAGTTAATTATTCAACGAATTTTTGCACTTCGAGTATTTTTTTTGGTTGAGGGGGAAAGGATTGAAAAGCGTCACTTTTGCAGTTGATTTCCAAGCCTTTGCTTAGGAATTTTTGTCCGTTGCCTAGGTTTGCTGGTTTTCCCACGCCTACGTCGAATTCTTGGTTCTTCTTTTGGCGGGCTTGGCGAGATTCGGAATTTTGTTCCAGTTCAACTCCTCGATTTTTGGACGATATTAGCAGGGGTTTGTGTGAGGGGTAGAGTTTCAGTTTATTCACCCTTTTGGCGAGTTTTGGCGATATCTAGTGTCCGGACCTGACAAAAAGCGGGTGCAGGTGGGATTGCGAAGCTGTTGGGACGTTTTCGTTTTTGCATTCGGCTGACAAGAAGATAACTTTCTCGGGCGCCTTGGGCATCTTGTTGCTGCAACAGAAAGGATGAATTTGTTTTTTTAACGGGGGGCTTATGGCTCCTGTCACGTCTTACTCCATGGCTTCGGAAATAGTCCTTCAAAAATGTAAATGAAATAATTCTGCAATAGAAAAGGAAATGAAAGAAAATTATATTTCCATGCTTCAACTACCACAGAAATAATGTCCTTCAAAATGGAAAGTAAATATTTCTTCGTCAATTCTACCATCTGATGAAGACTCAGTCCGCTTCTTCAATTTATAAGAACAGAAAAAATCAATAGCCAAGCAACCTGTGTTCCGACCTGAGTTTCCTGATGGCTCTGAAGTTCGTAATACAGAAGGCTGGATGAAACTTCCAAGTTCCTGCGTACTGGGTATTCTTCGAATGTTCGGTGTCCGCCAAGCTGCCGTCGAACCCCCAAATCTCCAGGTTCACATCTTCCGTCAGTTAAGAAGTTTTTCTTTTTGAACTTTAATGTTAACTTAAATTCTTAAAGATTTTTTTTTCATCCAAAATTCTCTGGTTTAATTATTTCTTGAATTTTTTTAAAGATTCTATTATTATCAGAATTTAACTTTTATTTAAATGTTTGCTGTAAAGAATTTTGAAAGGTAGAAAATTTAAATCTTTAATATTTTTGAAGATTTGCTGATTTAACTGAGATCTGAAGAAATTTGTGAGCAGTCTTAAATTGCTCTAGTTAAAGGTATAATTTTTTTTTCCTCTTATGGTGCAATACTATAGGTACTTAACTCTGTACTTCATTATTTGAATTTTCTCTTGTTCTGGGATAAATAAGGTGTAAGAACCTTACAACTGAAAAATGAAATAGAAAATTTTAATTTGTATCTTAACTCATAAAAATAGTTATTACTTAAACAATAGTATTTGAATTGAAGTGGTTACTGTCTAAGATTGCAGTATTTGTGGAAAATATATAAATGTTTAGCTATTTGTTTTCTAAACTAAATAAGGTAGTTCCCGGGGACTAGTATAATTTTATGTTAGTAAATTTGTTTGATATCAGTGTTTTAAGGAAAGTAATAAACTAAGTTAGTATTATTGATTCTATGTGTTTACTTGAATTTCTGATTACACAACATGGTTTCACCAGTAGCAAGGCTCTTCGGGTTGTTGAAACGAAATTTAAAAGGGTACAAACACAACGCAATTCATATTTGTTTAAACTACTAGTATTTTACAGCTTAGTATATAACAATTACGTTATTCAAAATTTCATGGCTCTAGGCACCGTTGTTTTATCACAATGCGAGAAACATACATACGTTTATGCAAATTCTTCATTATTTAATTTCTTTAAATATAATACAGGGCTCTAATATTTGGTGGCAACAATTTAAAAAGTGATTCGCCGTTTATAGTAAATCAACGCAAAATGCCAAAACGAAATTAATAGCCCTTCTGAGCAAATTGCCCCTTTCGACTAATAATGATAAATCTTAATCTCCCTGTTATTGTGGATCTAGTTTTTTGCCTATCATACAGTATAACTAGATGTACACTGTTTTGTTGATGAAAGCGCGATTTAGGATATATATTAGATTTTTATATAGCATCATTCTAACATAGGTATTTTGACACAAAATCAGACTTTTTCTGAAAATGTTTTTAATATTTCGATTCTACGACTCAAATTATGGTTAAATATTAAATTTTGTAAAATTTGGTGCGAAATTTATGGAGAAATTCAAAAATTTAACTTGGCGAATTTTTTTCAGTTTGAGCCAAAAAAAAATTCACTTGGCGAACTCCTTAATATGTGGCAACTTATTTTCCTTTCCTTCTATTGTGCAGAGGGGAAAAAAAGACACATCGTTCCTGCCTTTTTACATTGTGGATGAGAGGAGAAAAAGGTTACATCGTTCTGTTTTCAGATAATTTTAACAAAATAACCACATTTTCGTCATTATCGCTTTCAACAAACATGCCAAATTTCAAAATGCGCCAATATATAAATTCACGTATATCTTCGGAAATTTTGAATAAAAAGCTCTAATTTTTTGCAGGTATGCTTATAAATACATTTACTTTAAGATGAACGTAAAAATTGCATAGATTGTAACTGAAAACTTTTTTGAAAAATTTATAAAAATTATTTCAAAATACAAATTTTAAAAACAAATCGTAAAAAAAGGGGGAATTTTGTTTGGAATGAACCTAAATTTCGAAATATGAAAGGGAGAGTCAAATAAATTTAATGAAAAAAAGAGATTTTATTGAATGCATACCAAATTGAATTGACATTGAGGAACCAAAATTTTGAGAGCTAATTTTTTTAAAAACTACTCGTGCGATTATTACAAAACTTGGTAGTTTGACATAATTTGAGTCGTAGAATGGAAATATGGAAACAAATTGGCATGCATTTTAGAAAAAGTCCGATTTTGTGTCAAAATACCTATACTTGAACAATGCTATATATAAATCTAATACATATCCTAGGTCGCGCTTTCGAGAAAAGCAAAACGTAATTTGAACTTCGTCAATTGACCCAGTAAAACGGGAGATCTGTCCCCTCCTTTTTTTTTCGCAGTGTACTTAAGTGTTGTACCTTACGAATTCTCTCGCAGGTGTGAAGATGAACATAACAACGACAAAGGTGTAAAAGACCCTTTTATTGATCACAAACTGTTTAACGAATGGCAGGTGCTTACGCAAAACTTCGAACACTTGCGTTCAGATCTTAAAATGTAATGTAATACTAAATAAAGAGACAAACAGTAGTGCGAGATTACACAGTTCAATTGAAACTAACCAGTTGACTCAGAAAACCTACACCGGTAGGTACTAACTCGATGGCAAGAACGCGTAGCCGTTTTTAAAAATCACAGCTAGTAGAAACAACGCTCCAATTGCGAAATCCCACTCTGTCTAACCTTCTCGTTCGAACAGTTTAAGTACACTCTACGTAATGTTCGCTGTACTTAATTTACATCCTACCGAGGAAACGCGAGGGAAATAAGAGAATTCAGGAAACGCTCACGAAATAAAACAACTGTTTTTAAAAATAAGCTGAACCCTACGGTATTTGTTCAATCAATTACGGCAAAGCACGTGTATACAATCAATCTACCTGAGGGAGAGTGTATGTTCGTTGAAGACTTTCTAAGAAAAATGGGTTTATATATACCAAAAATGGCTAAAGTACTACCACGTCCATTGGAATTCGAAACCAGGGCGCACAGCGTTCAGCGGTTTTATCCTCTAAATGACTGGTGGGCAGTCTTTTTGAGAAAACAACACGAATTTGTACGCGTCGTTATAATACAATCCTAGCAGTAAATCATAAATGAGGTTAGTTGTTTGACTTTTACTGCGTTTCGAGATCTGCTGGCGAATAGCAAAGAATTTAATGAAGTTCCATGCTTTTTACCTTACTTACCGGCTGTGATTTGAAAGATCAGCATAGAGAAATTGCTCTTTGAAAATTATAATAAATTGCTTCGTTAAATTCGTTAAAAAAAAGAGCGAAGCTCTCTTTTCAGAAAGTACGTTTACAAGGACTGTTACAAAAATAACGTGAAATAAAACTGATACAAACAAGATGTAATCTAAGTGAACGGTACACTGCACCAAATTTCCCTCAGGGATGGCAAGTGATTAGGATAACCGAGAAACGTACTTTTTTCTTTTTTCCTCTCCTACCTTCGAACTAATTAAGGATCGCTAATCAGGCAATTTTAGCAGTGAACACATTTTTCCTTTCTCCGTCAGCAAGAAATCTTTCGCCTTTAGTTTTTCGCGCCTTGGAAGTCATCTGAATTCATTTCTGGCATTACTTCCATGACATAATTGGATTTAAGGATTGAAATCGGTTTTGCCAGTTTATTATCCAAGGATTATTTTGAATAGGATTTTTTGGTAACTGCGAGAATTCCTTCAGTATCTTTCCTGCACAGAATTCGTACCTGAATTTCAAGGGATTTCTTTAGTAAAATCTATTAATCGAATTCTCTACTTTTAAGTTGAATTAGAATTTAACTAAAATTCAAGTTGTTATTTATGTTCCAGTCTTTAAATTTATTTTCACTGTAAGCAAATGTGAGCCTAAATAATGAATGAAAAGAGGTTAACAGGTTAGATTAAATAAATATATTTTAAATTAGAAAATAGTTACATTCTTAACATAAATTAGATTATCAAATTCGCTGAAACAACCTTGTATTTGGCGTACATTTACTAAAAACACTCAATCGATTTCGAGGGCAGCTACAGGTCCCTCCTCATCAGGAGAACAAAATATCTAGAACAAAAAGATATTTTGTTCTCCTGATGATAGCAAAATACCTTTTCTAGATATTTTGTTCTCCTGATGAGGAGGGATCTGTAGCTGCCCTCAAAATCGATTGAGTGTTTTTAGTAAATGTACGCCAAATACAAGGTTGTTTCAGCGAATTTGTTTGTCACATTGGCGTGTTTCTCTTCTATTGTAATAAATTAGATTCTTAATTCTCATGTGAATATATTACTGAGTATTAGCGTATGTAAGATACAATTCTAATCTCTAATAGCTTTTTTAGTCTCCTTTTAATTTGGTTATTTCCGCTTCCTATTTTAAAAATGGTAACATGCTTATACTGAATACTTCTCAATTACGTTGCAGAGTCATTACGTTTCCCCCATCCTCCACCAACGTTTTAGTAATCATAATTTCCTTTTATGCTGAAGATGTGAAAAGTGTGTAGTGCCCTCGCCGGGATTCTAACACTGGACCTTTCGAATACGCGTAGATTACGCCACGAACGAAAGGATAGTGAGGAAAGGAGAGAAAAAATACTTTATAATGTCAGTTGAAAATTAATTCCTGTAATATGATTCTTACATAATGATAATAATGCATATACTAACGTAACAACAGAAGTGAAGTTTAAAAATTTCTTTCACCAATAAAGTTAAATTTGCAAACCGAAATCTTAATTACCCAACAGCAATTAAGGTGGAAATATGACATTCTTATTTTTAATATAATATCTATATGGTATTCTTTGCATTCTTCTTATACTTGCTTCTGTCCTGCGAACATGCCGCCTCCACCCCTCTTTAGTCGTCAATTGCATTTCTGTTTTTGCAAGCTGCGGGTTGTCTATGTCTCTTTAAATAATCACTCCAGATAAGCAGGGAGAAATTATCAATTAAATGCAAAAAAATAATGACACACAACCCAACAAATAGCCGCAAAAAACCGTGGATATTAAGCAATTCCTCCGTAACTCACAAGAAATATCGTCAAGTTCCAAAATCACTCATAACGTAATAATCTAATGCGCAATTTATCTAACTCTCATCGATTCGTTGAATCTTGCAGAAATTTTATTCGTCCTAGCTTTAGAAACCATATTTATATAGTGCAGTGCATGTTCCTCGAAGCTTCGAGAAATATCTATCCTACGGCTTCGAATATGTGTTTTTCCTCGAATTTTCAAGGAAAAAAAACACTGAAAGGTTTCAGATTTTAAATTACGTTCAAAGGGACGTTTTTTAACGCTTTGCGTGTTACCTTTATTTATTAAATATCATGTTCTTCGCACTTAAACCATAAAATTCAGTTCAATAGCATTATCGCAAAATAATTTTTAAATGAGTATATCTTTAGAATTTTCGATACACAGTTCCGCGCGCTTTAGATAAAAAGGTTTTTTTTCGTAGAATGTTGCAATTGCTCTCTTGTAAATCGTTTGAGTTTGTTCATCAAAAATTCGTTAACGTTTTACAAAATATGAAATAGGTAATAAAACAATTTCCAAATTCGGGCTTCCAGAGAGACGCATATTCGGGTGGAAACGTACTTTATTCAAAATTAGATGGCTCTAGGTACCGTTGTTTCATCTCATTTGGAAAAATATACATACGTTTATGCAGATGCTTCATTATTTAATTTCTTTAAATATAACACAGAGATGCAACATTTTGTGGCAACAGTTTGAAAAGCGATTCAGACTTTTAATCTTTCCGACGCAAAATCGCAAAACGAAAACAATAGTCCTTCAGGAACAAAGCCCCTCTGGAGTAAAAAAAAAAACACTAAGTTGGCGAAAATTTGCTAAATATAGCCAAGATACCCTTCGTACAGACAGAGTATATATAGCTTTGATCTGCTTAAGGGAACATTCTCGAGGAAAACTGCTAAGAATGCGTTCTAGAATGTTCTCGCTCTGTCTATGGTACACCGCCAAGTTTGTCCTCAAATGTCGCCAAATGGGCGATTTCGCCCCAAATCTGGCAACCCTTACTTTCCCTCCCACTTTCTGGCAAACCGAATCTCACTTAACATGGAAGCTATCTTACCGCAGCTGGGCCTTTCGTAACAATGTATATATATTGTCTGAATAGCGAATGAAATTCGGAATCTTTCACGTACATACAGAAATTCCTTCTCAGATTGAGATAAATTCCTTTCATTCTTTTCTCTACATTTTCGGGGAGTCTTTGTTTCCTTTGAACAGTGATTCCCAAATTCATTTCTGAGCGCTTCTTTCACTACTGCGAGAAGATCATTTCCCTTTCTTTCCAAAACTCGAATAATACATATATACATTTACTTATATTTAGATTACTGAAGTGTTGTATAAATTTAATGCCAAAAAGTACAGAAATGTTAAAAAATACCAAAACATGAATAAAAATAGCTTTTTATATTGAGAAACTAAAATTAAATAGTACTCTTCTTTTATCGCCACCGGCTTGAGAAATATATACATGTATGCATGTATGTATGTATTTATGCGTTCATTTATGCGTGTATATATGCACGTATGTATGTATGTTTGTGTTTATGGACATACATATAAACATATACATATATACATTTCTGAATCTGGTTCCGATAACAGAAGTACTAATTAAATACGTAATAGCTAAATAAAATGCTGACTTCATGCCTCCTCCTTAAACTACGAAATTCTTCCCTAGGGGGAGTTCATCCTGGGTTTTAAACCCCTGCCTTAGAAGCTACAAATGGTTACGTAAACGTTAAATGAAAGTAAATATTATATGCTTCTTCTAAGGCCTTGAAATAATTTGAGACATAAAAAGAAATTGATAATGATTAGTAAATAAGTATGCAATACTTTTATTCTTCTTTTGAAGATTGAGCTACAAGTCAAGGTCCTCGCTGAAGAAAATTCCCAAACCACTTACTGAAGTGATAAATAGCCAGTTCATTAATTTTGTGCCCTATCTTAAGTGCGAGAGCACAGGCATTCTACTTTTCTCTGAGGTTTCTTTGGAAAGTTGTGCAGATAAATATATCTTCTGAATCTTGCGATGAAAGCTTCTTCACCGTCATTCACAATGGGGCTAATACATACATCAAATAATCCTGCTTTCTAGTTATCAATGTCAACCACTACTCTATTATATGGCAAACTGGAATATACTTAGTCTACATATACAGAATGGAAATACTAAAGGAATGTGTCTAAATAAGAAATTGGAGGAAACTGCCAAAAGAATGAAGCATTTTTGTTAAAGCGACTTGTGAAAACTAACCTGTCCATTGTGGCAAGAGACGAGATATAGGATGGAAATGTGGGATTTAATTTTTTTAGCTTGTTGTCTAAACACTAGTAAACTAGTTAAGATACAGTAACCCCCTCAAACAAATATTAATTTAGAAGTCAAATAACAAAAATCAGCGTTATATTTTCAAATTTTCATAGAACTAGTTTCGATGGTTTTACCGAACCACCATCCTCAGCTGCAAAAGCGCAAATGAACAGGTAAGAAATAATGATTAGATAAGATAAGGTAAGAAAGCTTGGACAGGAGACAAGCTACTGGTGCCATCTGTTGATGAAACCAGAACTAAACCATAATTTCTTTAAAGGCTGAAGACAAAGATGGATTAGAATTAGGGTCGTTAACTAGAGATTAATAGAAAGATTTTTTTGAATGTGAAATGCCTGTAGAAAATCCAGTTCACCAATGGAAGATGTTTTTTGAATAATTTTGGCAGCAAAAAATTGAAAGTGGGATTTTCCGACCAACAATGTTGGGCAACAGAAGGCTTCTGTATTTCCTTTTTTCTAACATATGCCTCATGTTTTTCAACGCGAAATTTTAAGGCTGTCTTAGTTTGGCCAATGTAAATTAAAGCACACTGGCAAGGAATCCTCTAAATACCCCAGGAATTCATATCCGGAATGGGGTTCTTGACTATGGAATTCGGAATTGTATTGATGGGAGAATAATGCGTTATTGATGTATTCATTTGGTCTTTTGCAGCTGAGGATGGTGGTACGGTAAAACCATCGAAACCAGTGTCCTGTGAAAATTTGAAAATATAACGCTAATTTTTGTTGTTTGTCTTCCAAATTAACTAGTGAACTAGTAATAAACGTTTCAAATAATAACACTAGTAATAATCAAGTAATAAACATGAATGCTTATTACTTGAATTTCAATTCTTACATTCTGTTCATAATTACCGTTCTGAGCCAAAGTAATGGTTTGAAATTCTGACACATTATAACGACCAATCACAAATCTATGAAAAGCGGAATAAAATCTATGAAATACGGCATAAAATGAAGTAGTGCTAATTAGATCCGTAACTACATTTTTGAAAAAAGTTAAATTGCGCAGTTGTGAAATTTTAAATGCTTAACGGTGTTTCATTAACACACTTTATGCTGAGAACTGTAGAGTTATTAGAATTGTGATAAATGAGGAATTCCCTCGCCGGGACTCGAACCTCGGACCTCTCCAATGCGCGCCGAGTGTGCTGACCACGAAAGCATGCTAAGAAGGCTGGAGAAATGCCTTATATACTCCCACATTTAAACGGCGACTGGGGGTTAGGGAACCCAATCGCCAAATCCTGGTGGTGGAGAATCATCATCCACCACCTTCTTCAGTTCGGGCGCCACTGTAGGGTCATGAAGATTTTTTTTAAGCAGAAGATGTAAAAAATGCGCTATGCCCTCCCCGGGACTCGAACCTCGGACCTCTCGAATACGAACCGAGTGTGCTGACCCTTACACCACGAAGGCGTACTACGAAGGCGGAAGAAATTCTTTATAGAACAAAAACATTTTTATAAACTATGGAACAACGCATGAGTCTGAAAACAAATTTAACGATAATTACCGTTTGTACTGAAGATCAGACAGAAAAATCACCCTGCAGTGTGTTCCAATATTTTAAAGAATATTAATATAGAATAATTACTTTTGTAAGGAATCAAAAGTAATTCGATACAATTATTTTAAACACCAAATAGACAAGTAAGTAGTAAAATATACGCTTATATATAGAGTGATCCATCAACACACGAGTTTAATTTATTCCTGATCGATCTCGTAAGCTGATCTATTCGTATCTTGAAATAATTTTTCTACTGAAATATATTTAAATATATTTAAATACCATTAATCCCTTCCAGACTCATATTCCAGACACAGGCCTTAGGAATTGCCTGATTTTGCAATGGAGATCGATTTAAATGAAGGAGGAAGAGGACGCTTCGTGAAAGGATTTGAAAATTCTGCGTTTCTTACCTCGAATATTTTAAAGAGTTGCGTCGTCATTCATTGTCTGAAACAAAAATCATCAGCTTTTTTAAAAGGCATCGTATTTCATGTACAGTACAGTTATTAAGCAGTAACCTTATAAGGTATTTCTCCCGCCTTCTTTGCATTCCTTCGTGGTGTAGTGGTCAGCACGCTCAAGAAGTTCGTGTCCCGGCGAGGGCACTGCTCGTTCTTCAGTTTCCTGACATATAAAAAAATAATAATAATAATGTCTCTACAGTGACGCCCGAACTAAAATCGGTGGTGGCTGATGATTTTTCACCACCAGGATTTGGCGACTGGATCCCCTAATCCCCAGTTTCCCTTTAATGGGAGGAGTATATAAGGTATTTCTCCTGCCTTCTTAGCATGCCTTCGTGGTGTAGTGGCCAGTACATTCGGTGCGTATGCGAGAGGTCCGCGGTTCGAGTCCCGGCGAGAGTATTGCTCATTTTTCAACTCTGCTACTGTAAAAAAAATGCCTAATGTCTCTACAGTGGCGCCCGAACTAAAAAAGGTGATGGATGATGATTCTCCACCATCAGGATCTGGCGATTGGATCCCCTAATCCCCAGTCGCCCTTTAATAGGAGGAGTATATAAGGTATTTCTATCGCCTTCATAGCTTGCCTTTGTGGTGTAGTGGTCAGCACGCTTGGCGCGTATTCGAGAGGTCCGTGGTTCGAGTCTGGCGAGAGCATTGCTCATTCTTCAGTTTCGTGACATCAAAAAATACTACCTAATGTCTCTACATCCTAATTACATACGTTGGAATAAAATCTATCTCAACGTATGTAATTAGTTAGCAAGAATGAATTTCGCATAAACAAATGAAAGAATAGCATTTTTCGAAATATTATGTTAGCAGTAAATTAAATATTTATTGTCAAATATATTTTATTTCAAAAAATAAAAGTGTTTCAGAAGCATTCACTTAAAAATTAGGACAAGAAAGTATAATGCAATGAAGTTGATACAAATTAATTTATTCATAGAAAATTGCTAGTTACTCTAAAACAGATTGTTTGATATCTATAAGATTTCTTTTCTGTTTGTAACTAAGTCTTTGCGAGACATCTACGACATTTAACTTCGTATATATTTATGGCTCTCGTATGCTGACATTTCACAAATGTGTGCTTAAAGTTTGAAGAAAATTATCACTTAGATAGTTTGTAAATGAAAGGGATATACCAAATGAAGAACATATAAGAATGTTCACGGACTTCTATACTTTTCCATAAATAAAATCGTTAATAACTGCAATATACATCATTAATGAAATAATCACGAAATCAATGGATGTGATGGTATGATAGAGGAGGTTGCTAAAACTTCGAAATGGCAGATTTCCTTAACAATGTTTTGAGATCCATGTTGGCAAATTATATGTTTGAGTTACAGTTGAAGAAAATCCCCCACCAATAGATTCTGAGTGAAATCTTAGTAGCGATTTCCTGTCACTTATATGCTAAGGGAAAAAATGCTATTACAAACACAGCAAAAACTGGGTTCTTTCTGCTTCTCCTAATGTACAGAAATTGACTTCCGTCCAGAAAACAAAATGGCCCTACTTAATTAGGATAATTACAAATGTTGAAAAGGAAATATGGTACGAAATTTTCCCTTGCAAACCATGTTACAAATGCAAGCCATGTCAGAATCATGTTTAACATGGCTTGTATTGATAACAATCTCAGAAATGAACAAAGGTTATCAATCACTGACATTCAAAGAGGAGTGGAGGAGATATTCACTAGGGAAAACGTTTAACTGTGCATTTGATGAGGACGAAAAGGTTGAATTAATTATGGGTTCCTCAAATTTGCTGTAAACTTTGAAATCCGCTATGTTCAATTCTGCATCTGCATGCGTCTGTATGCATATGTATGATACGTTATGTACCTATGTGCAAACTATGGAATAGTCTGCAACGTCGATAAAAAAGGGGGAAGGAAATGCTATCCTTCGTGTTGACAGACGCCTTATATTTTAAGAAGCAAAAGGGAAAAAATTCAATTAGGAGCTTTTATTGTAGCCATTTTATAATGATATAATCCCACATATGTCTCCTATTATACTGTTTATTTCGGTCAGTGTTTTTTGGATACCGCAACAAACATGAATTATTTTAATAAGCAGAATCTTTCTCAATGATGTTTGATAACTAGGATATAAGCATAACAGAATAATTAAAATTGAACGTTTAAGATTACAGGCTTGTAATTTCAAAAGGGGCCAAATAATTAATGTTGTTATATATTTAATTAGTCTACGAATGAATATAAATCTAAATGGATTAAAGAAATTCATTGGGGTATTAGTAACAATGACAGGGGGGGGGGAAACGTAATTTTAATTTTAAAAAATCTGAAGTGGAAAACAAAATGACTTCATTGAACGGCAAATTAAATTATACGCACTTTTTTCTTTAATTCATTTAAACTTATTTCCTCGAATTTCATTAGAGATAGATTTCTCATTCAATTAGTTCTGTTCTTACTTTGCGGCAAGGCAAAAATACATAAAGCCTCAAAACATCTTCATTAAAAATTTAAAGATATAGAAAAATATAAAACACCAAATACAGTTAAAACAATTTTTAAAAAAAATTACGACTAAAATCAGAGTTTTTACATAAAAACAAGTAATTTGGTCAGTAGGCAAGAAAGCAGATATTTTTGACAGAGATGCACAAAACTGAAAGTTTACTTTGGTACCACTCGGCAAAAAAACACTGAAGGTGCAGAAACTCACTTATTCACTATTCTGCTAAGTTTCAAATGTAAATAAATATGGCTGTTACTGTAAAAAAAATCTGATGTGTAGACCACATGACTTCCTTGTGCAAAATATTAAATTATGCGCATTTCTTCATGGATTTCGTTTAAATTTATTTCCTCGAATATCATTAGAAATATATTTCTCATTTAATTAATTCAGTTCTCATTTCGCGGCAAAGCATAAATACATAAAAAAATTAAAGCATCTTCGTTAAAAATTGTAAAATACAGAAAAACATAAAACACCAAATACAGTTAAACGGTTAAGAAAGTATTTTTTGTAATTAGAGTTTATATGCAAAAACAAGCATTTGGACCAGCGGGCTAGAAGGCAGATTTTTTGGTGCACAAAACTAAACGTTTGCTTTTGGTCTCACTCGGCAAAAAGACACTGAATGCGTAAAATCTGGCTTAATGTTTTGTAGATACTATGTGGAGTCAATATATGGGATAATTTAGTAACTTAAAATGATAATTCCAGAATGGATGAAGCATGATTTAATTCGCAATAATAAAACAAGACGTTATCTTTGTTGTTGCGAAGCTTAGTTTCTCTAGATTAGTAACAAATCCACTGTTCTGCTATGTTTCGAATGTAAACAAATATGGCTGCTAACCTGCAACAATCCTCACTTTAATTAACTCATTTTTGATGATGCAATGAACTTCGGAGTTTTGAAATACACATAAAAATAGAATGCATTTAAGGAAAAACAATGAATAGTTGACCTTTAAATTCAAAGTGTATTTTAAAACAGTGTTGTGTAGCAAATTTTCATGTAACACTTAATTATTTAAGTTTGACTTAAGATTAATTTTCATTATTCTAAATTTATGCTACACAACGTTATTTTATTTAATATCTTGTATTTATATTTGCTTTGGTTTAATTTTAATTAGTGGATTTGGTACTTTAAGATTTGTACGTCTCTTCCACTGGTTACTCGTAAACGCGTTGAAACAGACAATGGAATTAGGTGCTTTCGTAGGTAATAAACTTGATTTAAAATTACTTAACTTAGGTTGATTCTCATTTAACTTATATCATTGGATGCAGAAAAATTAGCCTTTTAATTTAAGAGTACTTTCAAGTCTCTAGCTTAAACAGTTTTTAAGTTACAGTTAATTATTCAACGAATTTTTGCACTTCGAGTATTTTTTTTGGTTGAGGGGGAAAGGATTGAAAAGCGTCACTTTTGCAGTTGATTTCCAAGCCTTTGCTTAGGAATTTTTGTCCGTTGCCTAGGTTTGCTGGTTTTCCCACGCCTACGTCGAATTCTTGGTTCTTCTTTTGGCGGGCTTGGCGAGATTCGGATTTTTGTTCCAGTTCAACTCCTCGATTTTTGGACGATATTAGCAGGGGTTTGTGTGAGGGGTAGAGTTTCAGTTTATTCACCCTTTTGGCGAGTTTTGGCGATATCTAGTGTCCGGACCTGACAAAAAGCGGGTGCAGGTGGGATTGCGAAGCTGTTGGGACGTTTTCGTTTTTGCATTCGGCTGACAAGAAGATAACTTTCTCGGGCGCCTTGGGCATCTTGTTGCTGCAACAGAAAGGATGAATTTGTTTTTTTAACGGGGGGCTTATGGCTCCTGTCACGTCTTACTCCATGGCTTCGGAAATAGTCCTTCAAAAATGTAAATGAAATAATTCTGCAATAGAAAAGGAAATGAAAGAAAATTATATTTCCATGCTTCAACTACCACAGAAATAATGTCCTTCAAAATGGAAAGTAAATATTTCTTCGTCAATTCTACCATCTGATGAAGACTCAGTCCGCTTCTTCAATTTATAAGAACAGAAAAAATCAATAGCCAAGCAACCTGTGTTCCGACCTGAGTTTCCTGATGGCTCTGAAGTTCGTAATACAGAAGGCTGGATGAAACTTCCAAGTTCCTGCGTACTGGGTATTCTTCGAATGTTCGGTGTCCGCCAAGCTGCCGTCGAACCCCCAAATCTCCAGGTTCACATCTTCCGTCAGTTAAGAAGTTTTTCTTTTTGAACTTTAATGTTAACTTAAATTCTTAAAGATTTTTTTTTCATCCAAAATTCTCTGGTTTAATTATTTCTTGAATTTTTTTAAAGATTCTATTATTATCAGAATTTAACTTTTATTTAAATGTTTGCTGTAAAGAATTTTGAAAGGTAGAAAATTTAAATCTTTAATATTTTTGAAGATTTGCTGATTTAACTGAGATCTGAAGAAATTTGTGAGCAGTCTTAAATTGCTCTAGTTAAAGGTATAATTTTTTTTTCCCCTTATGGTGCAATACTATAGGTACTTAACTCTGTACTTCATTATTTGAATTTTCTCTTGTTCTGGGATAAATAAGGTGTAAGAACCTTACAACTGAAAAATGAAATAGAAAATTTTAATTTGTATCTTAACTCATAAAAATAGTTATTACTTAAACAATAGTATTTGAATTGAAGTGGTTACTGTCTAAGATTGCAGTATTTGTGGAAAATATATAAATGTTTAGCTATTTGTTTTCTAAACTAAATAAGGTAGTTCCCGGGGACTAGTATAATTTTATGTTAGTAAATTTGTTTGATATCAGTGTTTTAAGGAAAGTAATAAACTAAGTTAGTATTATTGATTTTATGTGTTTACTTGAATTTCTGATTACACAACATGGTTTCACCAGTAGCAAGGCTCTTCGGGTTGTTGAAACGAAATTTAAAAGGGTACAAACACAACGCAATTCATATTTGTTTAAACTACTAGTATTTTACAGCTTAGTATATAACAATTGGTGCCGTGACTTTTGAACCAATTTTGAGCACTTAATATTTTGGTTGTTTTGAGCCATATTTAAGGGACATTATTAACTTCTTGGGGGTGTTGAACTTGATGCTGGTGATTTTATGTTTGTTTAAGTATTTAACAAGTAACATTTATTTTAAGTATTGCTATTTTTTCTTCCATCTGTCTAGACTTGATACTAAAACCCAATCAGTTAAACGGTTACAGTAACACGTCTATGCAGTGGTCGTATTTTGGTGATATACACATTTACCTTTTATTTTCTTGTGAGGGTGTATAACAGATGTGCACTTTTGTTTTGACACATTTTTATGGACTCTAATGCTCACAACACAAACAGCTACACAGAACTGCTGTTGTTATTATGTGTTAGTATCTAAGTGCTACACAATTTGATTACTGTTTACACAAAAATTCATTGTATAACAGATGTGTATTTTCTCAAAAATGTATGGACTCCAATGTTAACAACATTAACACTTACACTGTTTATTAGTTTAAAGTACTATTGTTATTTCTGTGTTTATATTAGTGTTAGTGTTCACCTGTGAGTCACAGATTAGGTTACCATTTTATCTTAGTGATTGCATTATTGTGAGTAACATATAGTTCAGTATGCCTAGAAAGAGAGTTCCTGCTAGTAGTAGTTTTTTTAGTATGGAGGAGGATCGAGAAGTCCAGGGTATGTCAGTTTTTGGGTCAGATCCTTTGGAATCTGTTCCTGTTTTTACAGGCGCAGACAGTGGAACTAGTTTAAGTGACTTCTTGGATAGGATAGACCTAATAGCCACTCATGTAGGCTGGTCAGATAAAGACAAATTGACTGTAATTAGAGTCAAGGTTGCAGGTGAGGCTGCTGATTTCATAAGAAACAACCCTAGGTTGAAAAGAGAAACCAGTCTAGAATATATTGTAAATGCCTTAAAGGAACGATTTACTTCTGTGCACAACTTGCACTCTAACATACGTGCTCTTATCCAGGCTTTTCAGAAGCCACACGAATCAGTAAGGCAGTTTGCTGCCCGTATAGAGGCACTTTCGTACAAAACTGTACCTGTAGAAAGAAATAGTGACCCTGCAGCTGAAGCTCAAAGGCAGGATTTATTACTGTCTGTATTTATTGAAGGTTTACAGCTTCATTTGAGACGATTACTGTTACCGCAGAATCATAAAACATTTACAGCTGCTAAACAACATGCCATTATCGAGGAAGATATGTGGGCTAAGAGCCATGCTAGTTGTGATTTTCCAACAGCTGAGGTTAGGGCAGTGCATGCGGCTAAGCCAGCACTTGAAAACGCTAGTACACCACCATCCGTACATACTTCAGAGCTCACTACAGCTATTAAGCTCCAGCAGGAAAATATAGCTCAGCTAACCAAAATGATGGGTTCACTTCAAACTCAAGTTCAGAGTTTACTATCACAGAGTACTCATACCAGACCCATTCAGCCCCGTTGTTACAGATGCAACAGAATTGGGCATATTAGTAGGGATTGCTACGTAAACATTGTGCCTAACCAGCACTCTAGACAGGGTCAACAGAGACTTGGAAGTAATCAGACAGCTAGGCGTAATCCCAACAACTATTCTAAAGATTTAATCTTGAGATTACAAAAGGCTTTTAAAGTAGTAAATCAGAATTTAACGGAGGCTGCAGATAAGCAAGAAATTTCACGTGAAAAGATTTCGCATGATAAGGAGATAAAAGTGGGAGATATGGTGTATTTATACACTCCTGTAGTTTAGCCTGGTATGGCTAGAAAAACTCTCCAAGTTGAATCAGGGGCCTTTCAGGGTTATTGAGCAAGTGACTAAAGTCAACTATAAAATTGCGTCCATCTCAAATCCTGCTCAGATTCAGACGATACACGTGGACAGGCTCACGAGAGTTCCTGAGAGAATAAATTTTCCCACGTTACAGAGGGATGACATAATTTCATCGGACAACGTACAGAATTTGTCGCACGATTCACCTTATCATTTAAGGCCAAGGGATGCACATGGTTTCGTGTATAAAAAGTGATTTGCCATGTTCGAAAGTCTGTAATTTGATTTGTATAAAATTCAGTAGTAGTAGTAGTCATTTTATTGGTAATTGTATTCTATGTAGCTAATTTTGTATTACTTAGTATGGTTGTGTAGTATTCTTGGTTTATCTTTGGTCGAGTGTTGCTTTTGGGTTTTTACATGTTTAGGCATGTGAGGTAGTGATCATGTTGTCTTGGAATTTAACCTTCTAGTCTCAATAGCCTGGTTTGTTTTTTTTTGGAGGTTTTTGCAGGGCTGGTCCTTGTGGGTTGTCTCCACTTCTTTAAGTTCAAAATTTTTTGTTTTGGTTGTCCCATTTCTTGGTACCAGGGACTTGTTTAGGTTAGAATTTTGACTTGATGGTTTTCTTCCCACCTTCATGGTGATTGTCTTGTCCTTAGATTATGCAACTCATTTGATTTTTGCCAGGGATTGATTTGTAGTTTAGTTTGCGCTGTACAGTTGCAGTGTTATTCTTTTGCACTCTTTTAATATTGGGGTGCCAGTCGTTAGGGAATTGAAATTATGTGTACTGTTAGGGAGAATTTATGGTTGATACTGTAGGCATTTCCTTACAAACTTTCTTTCGGGTTTGTAGTGTCACTTTTATTTGGTGATTGATTTTGCAGGTAATTAGTAGCCTGTTTGCATTATGTTTTGTGTCAAGCGCTTTTAGCTCTTGATTTGTTTTGGTTTCGAACACCCGTATACTTAGTGGTATTTGTTTATTTACTTTTCACTTTAGTTGTTTATGGGGGGTATCGTGTTGATTACAATTTGTTTACGTTTTTATTTCAGGGCGTGTCACTTGTTGCTTGCCAACACTTTTTGATTGATTTGTATTTAGTTGTACTCCAGGAAGACTTCTTGACCCTCTTACATACAGTTGTTTATATATATATTTTTTTGCTAACCATTTTTTTATGGTAGGATTTGATTATGATGATACCTGGTATCCTTTTCTGTGATTGACAAGTGATTATACCAACACCTTACTTACTACTTCGTATAATTGAACACTTTGTAAACCTTTTTCCATTGACTGTGTGTCGGAAAATTTTTGGCTTGCCAAAAATTTTTCCCCGATCACGGGAGGGATGTTGTGTAGCAAATTTTCATGTAACACTTAATTATTTAAGTTTGACTTAAGATTAATTTTCATTATTCTAAATTTATGCTACACAACGTTATTTTATTTAATATCTTGTATTTATATTTGCTTTGGTTTAATTTTAATTAGTGGTTTTGGTACTTTAAGATTTGTACGTCTCTTCCACTGGTTACTCGTAAACGCGTTGAAACAGACAATGGAATTAGGTGCTTTCGTAGGTAATAAACTTGATTTAAAATTACTTAACTTAGGTTGATTCTCATTTAACTTATATCATTGGATGCAGAAAAATTAGCCTTTTAATTTAAGAGTACTTTCAAGTCTCTAGCTTAAACAGTTTTTAAGTTACAGTTAATTATTCAACGAATTTTTGCACTTCGAGTATTTTTTTTGGTTGAGGGGGAAAGGATTGAAAAGCGTCACTTTTGCAGTTGATTTCCAAGCCTTTGCTTAGGAATTTTTGTCCGTTGCCTAGGTTTGCTGGTTTTCCCACGCCTACGTCGAATTCTTGGTTCTTCTTTTGGCGGGCTTGGCGAGATTCGGATTTTTGTTCCAGTTCAACTCCTCGATTTTTGGACGATATTAGCAGGGGTTTGTGTGAGGGGTAGAGTTTCAGTTTATTCACCCTTTTGGCGAGTTTTGGCGATATCTAGTGTCCGGACCTGACAAAAAGCGGGTGCAGGTGGGATTGCGAAGCTGTTGGGACGTTTTCGTTTTTGCATTCGGCTGACAAGAAGATAACTTTCTCGGGCGCCTTGGGCATCTTGTTGCTGCAACAGAAAGGATGAATTTGTTTTTTTAACGGGGGGCTTATGGCTCCTGTCACGTCTTACTCCATGGCTTCGGAAATAGTCCTTCAAAAATGTAAATGAAATAATTCTGCAATAGAAAAGGAAATGAAAGAAAATTATATTTCCATGCTTCAACTACCACAGAAATAATGTCCTTCAAAATGGAAAGTAAATATTTCTTCGTCAATTCTACCATCTGATGAAGACTCAGTCCGCTTCTTCAATTTATAAGAACAGAAAAAATCAATAGCCAAGCAACCTGTGTTCCGACCTGAGTTTCCTGATGGCTCTGAAGTTCGTAATACAGAAGGCTGGATGAAACTTCCAAGTTCCTGCGTACTGGGTATTCTTCGAATGTTCGGTGTCCGCCAAGCTGCCGTCGAACCCCCAAATCTCCAGGTTCACATCTTCCGTCAGTTAAGAAGTTTTTCTTTTTGAACTTTAATGTTAACTTAAATTCTTAAAGATTTTTTTTTCATCCAAAATTCTCTGGTTTAATTATTTCTTGAATTTTTTTAAAGATTCTATTATTATCAGAATTTAACTTTTATTTAAATGTTTGCTGTAAAGAATTTTGAAAGGTAGAAAATTTAAATCTTTAATATTTTTGAAGATTTGCTGATTTAACTGAGATCTGAAGAAATTTGTGAGCAGTCTTAAATTGCTCTAGTTAAAGGTATAATTTTTTTTTCCCCTTATGGTGCAATACTATAGGTACTTAACTCTGTACTTCATTATTTGAATTTTCTCTTGTTCTGGGATAAATAAGGTGTAAGAACCTTACAACTGAAAAATGAAATAGAAAATTTTAATTTGTATCTTAACTCATAAAAATAGTTATTACTTAAACAATAGTATTTGAATTGAAGTGGTTACTGTCTAAGATTGCAGTATTTGTGGAAAATATTAAAAATGTTTAGCTATTTGTTTTCTAAACTAAATAAGGTAGTTCCCGGGGACTAGTATAATTTTATGTTAGTAAATTTGTTTGATATCAGTGTTTTAAGGAAAGTAATAAACTAAGTTAGTATTATTGATTTTATGTGTTTACTTGAATTTCTGATTACACAACATGGTTTCACCAGTAGCAAGGCTCTTCGGGTTGTTGAAACGAAATTTAAAAGGGTACAAACACAACGCAATTCATATTTGTTTAAACTACTAGTATTTTACAGCTTAGTATATAACAACAGCATATCTTAAATTTGAATTTCTATAATATGACGACGATAATATAATATCATTTCTTTGACTCATAGGAAAAAAATTTATTTATAGGAGAATTAAGGACATTGAGAAACTGAATCTTTGCCTCCTTGACTTAATGTGGTTTTAACACAATCTCAATTCACATTCTCCATCAAAATGTTAGAATACTCTTTTTTAATAGTTTTGCCTATCGATATTTACTAGATAAAAGAGACGAAAGAAGTTAACACATACACACCCTAATTTGTCAAACTATTCGAGTCACATATGATTTATAATCTCTCGGTGACAAGCGACATACATCTATCAATGCTTTGAATGAATAAAGGATATCCACATCTTATTGCGCCATTTTCAGATCTATCACTTTCATCTTTCCGTGGAGGATAAAAAGCCACTAATATTAATCTATCTAAAAATCTATCTTCTTCATGTAGCTGTGATATATAAAGAAATCCATTGTCCACGAATGTGACTATCTTGCAACCATCAGAACTTGACACATTAATCATTTAGAAAATTTATTTTTATTCCTCTCTTTTTCACGTAAGCGAAATTTAAGATTCGGCCACATTCATAGTTTTAATTTTGTTGTTAGATTATTTTTTTTACTTAAGTAAGCAATGTATATATGTGGATTGGTCAGGCAGTTAAGGAAGAATACGGATTTTTAATACTAACGTAAACCGAAGAATTAATGTCAAAATTAATTTCAAAATTGGAAAAATAATTAGAAAGAAATAGAAGAGTATCCAATAAGATTTTAAGATTTGAAAATAGAAATAATAGTAAAAGATAAAAATGATTTTATAGTAGTTATTGAAAAGCAAGAAATGTTTTTGTTTACTTAAATAGGTACTAATATAACTATAATAAGCTATACCTAATTTATTGCGAGTCTTCTTCAGATATATTATCACTTTCGTCATCTTCACATTCGGAACTTGAATTGCCATCTTCACTAATGCACCAGAATACATCATCTTCAGAGTCATTTAAGGCTTGCTCAGTGGCAGTGAAAATAAAGATTTGGTCATTCTTGGGTAGGAAATCGGGAGAAATGAGATGTTAAGATATTCATTTTAAACTTAATCTGCACTCTAATTTGACATCTTAAAAGTCTAAATCAAAATATGGCTGGAATTCAAAGTAATACCGTATTTTTTCTTATTATTTTGTTTAATAATTCTTAAGATCTCAGCTTCGAATGAAACTTAAATACAGAAATCCTTGTCATTCATGAGCGGGAAATATCTTAGGTTTCCAATTACAGATCGAAGTTAGATCCTTGCAACTCTGAAGAAACAATTATGTGAAATCCACTTCGTTAAGTTTGGTTATTCAAATACAGCAAAGTGTAAAAAAGCTATCTGTCTTAGAGTGGAAAGGCTTTAGTATAAGCCGAGCAGTAAAGTCGCTGAATACTGGTAGTTCCAAACTGGGCTCGATTCCAGGTGAACGGGCTGGCTGCATAGATGTTTTCCTGATTTTCCCTATGTGTAACATGTATACGACCAGTTTACCTTAGGAAGTCCTCCACGAAAGCGTCCCTCCCCTTAGGTAGACAGCCCTCGCGTGCTTTGCCATAATTAAATAAACCAAACCAAACAAAATTTTAATGTAAGACTTTCTAAGGGTAATTTGCTCATATTCAAGTTACAGATGGGGAAAATCCCGAAAGCCAAACCATAAAGCCAGCTGGTTCTTCACAAATTGAACCCGGGTCCAGCACTGCAGTATTGACTTTTATACTCGGCCGCTGTTGGGGCAAAATCCATTTTGATTGGGATATCATCTCACGACAGAGCTTCAGAACTAATATGGCGCCGTTACAGAACAGGAAAACTGTATGAGAAAAGAATCCACAGTTTGGTTCTTTTTGAATAAGTATGCAAATATATTTTTATTTCTTTTGGTCTTCTGGTATCACAATGAATTTTACCACCTGATATATTTGATATAATCTTACTGAAAACATTCAGCAGACCTATTATAAGTAAATATAACACAGTGTATTATGGAGAAATACATATTTTGTGATTATTGTTTTTCAAATGCTGTGTTGTTAAATTTCTTCAGTAAGATGAGTAAAAGCATTGATTGAAGGAATAAAATTAACGAACGATCGAAGTTTTGCGTAACTGTTAACCTCTAAGATAAAATTTAATTCATTTACAAGTAAATAAGGATCATATTTAGAACTTCAATGCCTCAATGGATTATAAATTTGATTCACTTCTACTTTATGCTTAATTTAATCTATTTTAAGGCAAAAATATAGTTTTGCATTCAGAATGTTTTCAATTAATTACATTTGATTTAAAATTAAATGTCCATTTAATGTTCTAATCTTAATCATGTTCACAATGAATTCTATGGTGGAAATATGTGATGTACAGTTTTTGTTTCTTCCATTTTAGTAAATTACAGAAAACAAAACAAGTATGCGTAATAAACTATAATAAAAAGAATTTACTACAAGAAGAAATAGGACTCACTTTTCTATTAGGAATATTTATTATACACTGCTTTCAGAGTAATTGCAGTGATAAAGAAAACTTAGTGGATAAGCTTAGAGATTCAACAAATGAATTGTTTAAGACGCGAAACAAATTACTGTTTATAATTTAGCCGTGTATGTAAATAGGATATGTACGCATTGTCGGCTGAAAGAAGTTCCTCAGGATACAAAAATAATTAAAAAGCATATCCCGATTAATGTGTTATTGCATTTGATTGCTAGTTTGATTGCTAGTGCTCAGAGAAATGTATAAAACATAGTTCAGCGTAAAAACAGACAAATTTAATTTTGACATAGTAAATTTCGGAAAATAAAGAATTAGCAGATTGAAAATTAGTTGATCATCAGATTGAAAGTTTTATTGGTTAGTTATTGTTTTTGAGTTAGGTATTCTTATTGGTAGAAACAATAATCAGTTAGTGATACATGAGAACATTGTTCCATCCATTATTTCATTATTCTAGTTCTTCAGAAGATAATAAATGTTTAAGAATCTCATACTTATTTTTATGAAAAATATTCTGAAACTATCTTACTTTCAAAACAATGTTAGATAAATTCCTTCTTACTCCATGACATTTTTTATCCCTTTTCTTTCCCCTGCTTTTTTTATTTTAATTTAAGAGAACTAGAATTATTTTGTATATAGAATTTACGATGAGTCAAAAAATGACTGACACTTTATAATAATAGTGAAACTAAATATAATTAAAATGTTGGTCAAATGGGTTAAAAGTTAATAAAAGTTTTTAAAATAATGTAATTTTGTTGATAAAAAAAGCATTTTAAATTTAAAATATGTAAATAAATTAATTACAAAAGTCTTAATGATTTACAGAATTTGTTTTTCAATTTTAATTATGTAAATGCAAAATATTTATATGTAAATGTGTAAGAAGGCATATAAATAAAATATGCACCTAATGTTTTTGAAAATATTATCCTCTTTCTTATTACGCAATAAACTTGAAAGAGTCAAATATACTGTATCTGTGTTTTGATATGAAACTTTTACAATTTAAACTGATAGATTTACATTAACAACTCTAAATCAATTACAGTCTAAATATTACAATTTAAACTGATAAATCTAAATGAAATTAAGAAGAGTTAAGAGAGACAGTTCAGTTTGATTTCTAAAATTGTTCGATAATTGGTAATATGTGGTAATAATTGGAAATAATGCTCTCTCAAGAGTATCTGAAACAGGTCTTTCTTAAAAACATTTTAGCTGTTTGAAGAAAATTCTGTAATCTCTCAAAAGGTATAAGAAAATTTATTTCCTCTTAACACCGATTTAGAATTGAATTTCATCTAGTTTAAAAATTCAGTGTCTGTCTTACATCTATATTCGTTTACTCAAAATCGTTGATAAATGAATATTTAACGTACTTTATTACAGTCATTTTTGAAACAGACAAAACATCTGTAATTTTTGCCATTTCTCATTTGGCAGCTCACGAGCAGTATTCTACAACAAAATTACAGCAGCGAAATAAACAACAGTTCACTAAAACAACTGAACTGTTTCTTTCCCGCTTTTACAACTTTTAAATCGGCCGCGCGAAACATTTCTAGCAATTTCTGGAAAGCAAAAAGAGCAGAATTCCTTTTACAGCTAAACTAGTCAATTTCATTTATTCAAATTAAATATCAGTTGCGGAGATAAACTTTTGTTCAATGTTAAATGCACTTACTCTTGTATTTTTACTCTTCCGGCGTAGCTTTCTCTTAAAATTTGTCACGCGCTGCATTGCACTAGGAAATAAAAGAATTTTAATTATAATTCTATTAAAAATGTCTAACTAAATAGAAAATTCGTAACAATACTTACTTGCATTAACATTACAAACTAAAACTTGTAACATTTGCAGATATATCACTTGATATTTCCCATAAAACATGAGTTCAATATATATAATTATTTGCCGAAAACTTACAAATAAAATTTACGCAGTATTTACAGATATGTCGTTGGCAATAAATATAAGTAAAATATGTTTTACGTAATTGCTTGCTGCAATCTGACAAGAAAAACAAGCGTAACTTTCAAAATATATCCTTCATTTTACCCCCCATAAGAAATGTCTTCTCTATTTACATAATTACTTTAACATTACAAAGAAAATGTCTGTAAACTTTACAGATATATTCTTTGGAATTTTACATGCGAAAAATATGTTTTGTCTACGTAAAGGTTTCATGTAGCATTACAAGCAAGACATCTGTGAGCTTCACAGGTGTTATCTGAGTACTGTTACTAAGAATTCGTCGGTAACTGTTACTTAAAAAACTTCAAGGCATCCCAGTTGTCTTGAATTATTTTAGGAATTTTATAGAATATTTTTACAATGTGATACACAGAGTACTTGAATACTAACATTAAAGCAATATTTATAAGAATAAAATGAATTATGAAACTCGATTCAAAATAATTTTACAAACATTACGAGAGTATATTTTAATTATGTTTATAAAAATAATTGCTTTTGAAAAATATCGGTGAAGTACAAAATATTTTCCTCTGTTTCAATAGTAAGACTTCGAATAAGTAATAGCATAGACGACAACAAATTACGCTTTTACGTATTATCACATGCCAGTTTTATTTTTAACGTTAATAGAATATAAATTTCAAAGCGAAAATAGTTTTTATGTGAATAATACATACAGAAAGTCCTTTAAAGCTAAAAAGCTTACGTAAGATTATTTCACTTTGATTCTTCTTTTAAACGTCTTTTTAAATTACTAGCTTTTGAATTTATTTAAATCTAGTGGGCCGTTCTTTGGAGGAAAATACTTTTAAGATATTTTTATGTATTTTTCCCCTTCGTGAGTGAGACGATAATTTTCTGAGAAATCCGAAACTGCTGTTTTTTTCCTTCATCTTGATTCGTTAATATGTTATTAATTAATGACTTTACTTTTTAGCATCTTAATCATTAATGAGTTTTAAACATGACCTCATTTTTCTCCCATATAAGGACGGAAGAATTATTTTCCAATATTTAAAAGTCCAAAAATCCTGGAATTAGTTATGAAGATTCTTAATTAAATTCTTACATAAGAAACACGGTATTCTGGAATTACTTGTTGCAGTTTAAGTTTCGGAATCTGATGTCGATTCTACTCCTAGAAAGGATTTAATATTAAATTAGGTACTTTATTAATAATACTTTATTTTATCTGAATCTTATGGATTTGATATTGTTACTTGAGTGCGGGTTCGTAATGGATTGAACGCACACGGAACCGATGATATCTTGACGAAATTTATTTTTCCAAAAAATCTCTACGGTTTTAGAGCTATTCATTACCCTGAGAAGAGTTTATACTATTATATTTTCTGTTACATTGAAAAGAGTTTACGAATTACCACTTCAAACTACTCAGAACATTGAACACAAGGCAACACAAATTGTCTCAAATGCGTAACCTTGCGCAGTGATCTCAATATCGTTAATACCGTTAAACTTTGAAGTCATCTCTAAACTAAACCGGGAACTAATGCCAAGTAACGCGTTTACGAATGGATGACAATCTGGTATTGTACGTTAACAAAAAATGAAAATACTATATACTACGGACAGTTCGGCATTCACCGGTTATAAAGGGTCATATTTTCTTGATGACAAAGGATTTCGAGGCCTCCAGGTCAAATTTCTTGGTGGTATTTTAACAATCTTTATCTGTTTTTCTTTTCTGATCTTAACTTCTCTTGCTACTTTTCCTTCACTTTAGCTGCTAACTACTTAATTAATAACGAAAAATAACTATAGCTTATAGAATTTACCTTAAACAAAGACAAAAGCTATAGTTGTCCTTCAGATAGCCTTCCTAAATTAAAAATCCACAGATATGGTCATACCATGAAGTTAAATTTAGGAAATGAAAATAAATGGTAGGGCAAGATAAACAATCACCGCTAACAGGAACATGGTCTTCTAGCCGATGAATACATTTGATATTTACTATTTACTCTAATTTTTTTATTGGCGAAAAAAACCTGTCGCCGAGAAAATGTGGCTCAGGGTAACGGATAAATACTGACTTTTCTAACATTAGTATATACCTAATAAATGTTTAAATTTGATTTGACTGACAGTAGTGCGCTATGAATGGATTAGAGGAAGTAGGATAGTTCCCTAGCATTTTAGATATCAGCATTTTAAATATATTTTTGCACTAAAAAGAATTTGAAGGAGTATCATTTTACCTCTTTTGAAACCGCGCCCCACTCGAATATAGTTGGGTTCCCGCGCCAACGGAAAGCCATCGAATTGCACTGGCTCAATGCGAAGAAGTGCTGTCTTTCACCTACTCCCGTAACTGCTGTGCACGTACTGTTAACTAGAAGGAGCGTGTTATAAGAAATTTTAATTTTCTCGTGACTCATGCGAGCGAAATTAATTTAACTTTTATGATTATATTTTGGTCATCTTCATGAAATATATTTTGTGACACATGAAAGAGTTCGAAGTAAAATATATTAATGTAATAATTTTAACCCTGAATTCCGAGAGGGAAGCGGAAGGAAAAGCTAGTCCCCGCAGAAGAAAATCATTATGAAACTTAAGTAAGTTTACGTTATAACTTAACTTAAGTAAGAAATACGTTATAACTTAAGTTATTTCTCCCGCCTTCTTAGCTTGCTTTCGTAGTGTAATGATCAGCACACTCGGCGCGTATTCGAGGGGTCAGAGGTTCGAGTCCCGATTTTTCACAACTCCTGCTTTCAAAAAATAACTAACGACTCTACAGTGGCACCTGAACTAAAAGAGGTAGTGGATAGTGATTCATCACCACCAGGATTTGTCGATTGGGTCCCCTAATCCACAGTCGCCCTTTAAAAGGGGGAGTATACAAGCTATTTCTCCCGTCATCTTAGCATGCCTTCGTAGTGTAATGGTCAGCGCACTCGGCGCGTATTCGAAAGGCTCGAGGTTCGAGTGCCGGCGAGGACACTGCTTATTTGTCTCATCTCCTACTTTCGAAAAATACCTGATGTCTCTACAAAGTAACTTTGAAACTGTTTTATGACAGCGTGCTCGTTGAGTAGCTGTCAATGTTACAGCCTTAGGGGCTGGACAGTTTGTCTATCACATTTTTAGGGGATAATATATTTAAAACATATTTACAAAATGTAGATGCATTCCGTACATTCTCATTGATAGGAGAATGAAACATAATAGCGGTCATTCCAAAATGCAGTATTATACAATTTCAAAAAACAAACAACAGTCAAACTACGAAATAATTTGCTTTTCTAGTGCTATATCATTTTCGAGATCAAAATATTTCTGTTTAATTATAAAATTTTATGACATGCATCATACTGTAACAGCATGATAATTCTAATTCCTCTTTTTAATCTATAAATTAATCATTATGCATTATTGTTCACGTTAGTCTCCGTATTCAAAATACCATAAACTCTCCGTAATAACGACCATCTCCCTAAGATAACCACTTCTGAAAGTGATCTGTATCTCAGAGAGTATAAATAAACACCAAAAATTGAATTTCACGTCTCTAACTGCCTATGGGCCTTACTACCTATGAATGGTCGTCTTAGAGAGGATTAAATTTTTTTTTCATTTCTAGTTTCTTTCGGTGAAAATCATGGTACGCCACTATCAGTTGTCGTATACTATTTTTAATCGTTTGTGCTTTTTTATATATTAGTATTATATTTTAAAAGTTCTCTTAATTATTTTTGTTGTTTTACCACACATATGCTGTCAGGAAAAATTTCAAAAGTGGCCATAATTTGAAGTCCTTTCCTTCAGAGTCGAGCTCCGTTAAAGAGCCACTTTCATAATTAAGACACTTTAGAAAGCGTTTTAGTCTCAAGTATAAATATTTTCTTTTTTAATCTTTCATTCTTGGAAAACATAACCAACTTCATGAGACACATAATGATACTAAATTACTTAAACGGTGAAGATTAAAAAAATAAGATGCACCTAAGGGGAATTAAAAAAAACATTTTAGCATAAAAAAAGCCTACTTAATTGAAGTAAACATTACCTTGCGGGTAAGCGGTAGAATCTAGACGTAATTGTCTGTAAAATTAAAGCATTTACGAGGACCAATTTTTTTTCTCTGCTTAACGCTATTTTACCATAAAGTTCAACTATCGCAGAATTTCAGGAAACCTGTTTTGGAGTTTATTATTCATAGCCAGGGATTAATCATTAAGGTCTGGATTTTTAAGGGATAAAAGAATGCGTCAACGTTGAAGAGAAAATCAACGATCCGGTAGTTTTTAATACGCCTGACTTTAAAAAAGCCCCCCACTGGGATATAATTTTCTGGCAAACAATTTCGCGAACTTAGTAAAGTTGTTTCCAAAAAAAAATGTGGGTGGGGGAGGTAGATAAATTTATTCAATACATGATGCAGAATTTGTAAGAAGCTTTGTTGGTCCCACAGTGAATGTAAATATTCATGTTTTATCTGGTTACATTTATGATATAATTTTCTGTATATATTACCCAGCAACCAAGCAGAAAATTTGATTTATGAAGGATATTTGGAATACAAAATGTGCTTTTAAGCTATTGAAAAATATAAAGAGTTAAAAGATGGTGTAAAAGAAGATTTTGAAGCTATCAAAAGAAGTTAAAAGTCAAAATTCGTGTTGTAGTTAAACGTCTGAGAAGAAGATTATTTTCAAGACATATTTTTATCGTGTGTTTTCTTTTTTGCAATAATAATCACATTTGTTTGCTTAATTTAAAAAACAACATACAGGATATATTGCAAAGTATCTTAAGATTATAAAACAGATTGGAGGGGAATTTAGCCAGGGAAAATTTAGATTGCTTAAAAAGATCAGTTGGGAAAACAACGCTGAAACTTTCAAATATTTCACAAAGCAAATAAGTATTAATAAATAATGAAGTACATGAATACTTATTCAGTCATATTATCTGTTTCTATGAGATAATAGAACACTACAGTTAAGTAGGCATTTTCAGTAAGTAAGCCCAGTTTCATTTTGAGTAGTATGAAAAGCCCTCAAGTTTTCATAGGCCTACCAATAGGCAGAACCGTAAAGTCGCTGAATACTGATAGTGCCCTTCGAGGTGCATATAAGCATTCTGTACCGTTCCAAGCGCATAGGAAAATATCCATCCTCTTGATTGTATATGGCTTTCGATGACATCATTTCTTCCATGTTTAGGAACGCCTTGACTTTGCTTGGGCTCGAGAGTACACCTCCATATCGTTTGTTTACATTTTAATAGCAGCACCGAAAAGATTTTTGCTATTAATGACGTGTGTTGTACTTTCGTTGCCATGAGATTACGCTTGTAATGACACTGTAGTGTGATGAATTTAATATAAAGACTGCAATGATTTTTTTCCTACATAGAAATAGTATTATTTCTTCTAGTGTGCTAGCTCCGTAAATGTGTATTAATATTAGGAGCAGAGATTTTTAATAAATATATTCTTAATTTAGAACCATTCATATTAAACATGTGATAATTTATTCATTATACATCCATTCTCTGCCGATGCGTCTCCGAAGGCATGAGACAAGTCAAGTTTTCACAAAAAGCAAAATCGTTGTAAGCTAACGTAATACACAGTAAATCCACAGTATTTGTAGTCAGTCTGAAAAAGCAAAATTTATTTTTGTAGTTAAACCGCTATAGATTTTGGAACAGAGAAACAGAAATACGTATGTTCAAAATGAATAATATTACTTTATGAATATTATCCATATTTTAATGTGTAACATCTTTTGTACCCTTGTATGAATATAGTATTAATCAGAAAAGGAAGTTTCCTTTTTTATACACGTGTATTAAATTCGGCGACAGTACTGAATGCACTTTTTTCTTTCACTTAAGGTTGTAAGGATTTTAAGTTTTACTAACTTTTATTTTATTTTAAAACTTTGCTATCACTCTTATTTTCCATTTCCGGCCAGAATAAGCGAAAAAGAGAATTGTTTATGTAAATGAGGTTGCAAACTGTAGAAGTATTTAAGACATGGCCTTTACCCAAGAGAAAAAAGAAAGAGGATTTCTCGCTGCCTTTACCCCACGTGTGCTTTTCATTGTCTGCCTTTAAGGCCAGAACTTAGTTCTCGATGATATTTGAAGACGTACTGTAGTTTTTGTATTCCGCTCACTACCTGCGTAGCGTTAAAAGGCCAATCTTTGCGTTACAGATCTCTGTAAAGCACCTAAGTTTAGTTCTTATTTAGTTAAGTTAGTTTATTTCTTACTTTATACGTTTTAGGTCATAAGTACAGGTCTCTGTATCCAGAAGTACGAGAACGGCTGTACGCTGTAAGAATAAAGGATAAATTTAACCCTACTTATCTTTGTTGTGTTTTTTACTCACGCGCGGACATAGCTTTGAGTAAGCTCCCTGTTCCGACTCAGGACTCCAGATATGTTTGCAAAATCAACTAGAAGAAACAGTAGTCCTGACAAGGTAACAGAATATTAGAAATGTGAAAGACACGGACATTAACATAGAAATAATATGTACAGTTGCAAAGGAAATAATTTCTGCAACGGGAAAGTAACAAAATACGACAAAATTTCAATACAAATATAGGGGAAAGTTGCTATCGATGGGCCAGTTTTACAAAATGATACTTGAAATCGTCAAATTTAGCAATTTTACAATTTTGTTCGAGTTAATATAACTATTGCTTTTCATACTACGCACATCTAGGAATAGAAGTTATAATTATGAAATGTTCAATAAATATTAGAAAAATAAAAATGGGTGCCACTGGTCCAATGAAGGAAACCGGTTGCCTTCATTGAGCCGGGGAGTTTCTATGAATGGGCATGTAGCTATTTTCTTTCTAATACAGTATCATCTTAATACAAGTCAGTGAAATGTTTAAAATTATGTTGCGTATCATTCGTAAATATAAAATGCTGATTAGAAACTAACACAGGCCACTGAAAATACATTGAAACATACTGATAGTTTCTCATTATTCACAAAGAATCAGGAGCTGGATTTCAGTTTAGCCTTTACAACCATAAGATAAACCTAATGCGAGAATATAATAAATGACACTGAATTTCAATTTATTAGAAAGAGTTTAATAAAAATGAGAATTTGCGAGTAATTTGTAGTTACGCTAGTGTAAAAAGAACAATAACCAGAACTTGAAAACTTTCAGTAAGCATAGAACGATTATTAAGCCTACTATTAATATTTGGCTATAGATCTCACACAAATTACTTCACCAATTATTCGTTCTTGACAAGTTGTATTTTCACAATAATACAATTTGATCTCCTTTCTACCCCAGCACATTTCTCATGAACTCACACTTTACAAGATAGGCAATAAATCATGTCTTCCTTGAAGTTAACATATAACATAGAACCATGAATCCTCGTTTGAAGTGATAGGCCTATTTACTGGAAGCAGCGAAAGTTTCGGCTTTACTGTCTTCTCCGGTTCAGACGTTAGGAGTCTTTTTTTCACAGTTACTAACATCAAAATCAGGTTAACTAACATCAAAATCAGAGATGTATGACAAAAAAGCACAACGCTGCTATCAGATTTCAAAAATATGTAGTGTCTATCATAAATTCAATGCCTGGCTTCTGTTGGCTAAACTGTTTTAAGACTGTTCTAACACGTGTGCGGTGTTGAATGTTCTTGCTGAGAATTGCATTAAGAATTTTGCTACCCTACCACTAAACTAGTAAATTTTCTGATTTAATTCCCACACTATGCATGCTTCTTATTCTATTTATTGTGCAGGTATAATTTTAAAACTACAAAGAGGCATAAATTATGCAAGAACTAATGAAAATCTTTACGATAATTTCTATAAAATATTCATTTTACACACGAATGGGGGGATACTCCGGTTTAGATTAAAATTAGATTAATGGCTTTTAATTATTTTTATAACAAACAAAATGAGATCATTATCTAGTTATAGATTTAATTACTTCTGATACCTTTTTACTGAGTCAGATATAGTGACATTTTAGTCTTCATCTTGAAAACGTTACAAAATATTCGATGTACCGGAATGTTCCGTCCGATTTTTAAATAAGAAAAAATACAAATTTCTCTTACCGTCAATAAACTTTATTAAATAATATAATTGCCATTATTATTAATGACTTCTTGCCAGCGTGAGGGCAATTTGTATATCCCATTTTTGAAATATTTTATATCTTTTGATGCGAAAAATTGAATCAGTGATTGTTTGATATCTTCTCCATTTTTGAATTTTTTGCCCATCACAAAATTTTGTAAGGACAAAAATAGTGATAGTCGGAGGTGCTACGTCCGGGAAATATAGTGGATGCGACAGAATTTCCCGGCCTAATTCTGCAATTTTTTGACGAGTTCCCGAAGCATCATGTGGCCTGTCATTATCATGATGCCGTATGATGTCCTTCCTATTGAACATCGACGGCCCCTTTTCATGGACTGTTGTCTTTAAATTATCCAGTTCCAAAAAATATTTCTCCGAATTGAGCTTTTCGTTCAGTTGCTCATAATACATTGGTCCTCGAATATCCCACCATATACAAAACATTCTCTTATTCAGGGTCAAATTTTGTTTAGAGGTGGAAGGGCTAAATTTTCCGGGTCCACAATATGGCCCTTTTCCTTAAGATGTTTTCGTAGGTAATCCAGTTTTCATTCTCAGTTATCATCCGATTCAAGAAGGGCTCGATTTTGTACCGAGCAGGCAGAGATGGGCATATGACGACTCGATCATTCAAATTCTTCGGACTTAATTCATGTGGTACTCATGTTGAATATTTCCACACCAAACCTATCTTCCGAATATGGTCCGAAATGGTTTGCTCAGCTGAATTAAGCCTTTCTGCGATCTCCGATGTTGTCAGAAAAGCATCTAGCTCCTGTATGGTCTTAAAAACATTGTCGTCGATCAAAGATGGTCGTCCAGAACGTGGCTTATCAGAAAGGTCGAAATCACCTGTTTCAAATTTTTCGAACCATCTTCTGCATGTCCTTTCAGAAACTGTACCATCACCAAACACTTTAAATTTCTACATGCTTTTGTAGCATTTCTTCTAGAACTTTCCCGTAGACCGAATATTAGCCTCGATATGGTTTCTATGGGTGGGCCACCAGCCCATTCATGGCAATACAGGCTGGCTCATTAAAGGCAACTAGCAGTCGGTATGTAATACGTTCGGGATTTCGGTTATAACAAAGCAAACAAGCATTATTAATATAGCCAACTAACACTTACTGAACGCAGTTCTAAATATTTTCTTTACATTGATAAATTAGAAGAAAAGTGCAAAAATCTTATTTTCTTGTAAAGAAACCTTGTTTGAGCATGGATCAACTTCCAATCAAGATGGTGATTTTCAAACTTCATGTAGTATTCTAAGCAGTTAACAGGTAGCGCCTAGTATCAATAATTAGAAAATAATGCAGGTGGCTCAACGAATGAGCCGGCCCATCGATAGCAACCTTACCCTACTTATTAGCATAGAATGCTGGTACAACTGGGTAGTCAAGTGTGTTTTGGTTTTTGAACTAAATACATGAACTCAGCCATTTATATAATTTCAGCTCTTAAGATTGCTTCTGATGTTAACAGCATCTTTGAAGGCTTTGTAATTTTATCTTATTATTCCATCTAACAGGAAGCCATCTGCAGAACGCTGCATTTAAAAATTTTCATCTGGCATTATTACCCAAAGAAAACAAGCGATAATTTTTAAGCTTCGGTGTCAGTCATGCTTGTCATTCAACAAAAACCAAAACTGTCAGAATCCCACCTGGACTTTATTACGTCAAGACAAAATGATGTCATAGGAAAGTAAATCCAATCACAAGTACGGTTTTTCTTTAAGCGCGTGGCGCAGTACGGAATGCATATATGCCTCCGGGGCTCGAATCCTGGCGAATGGGATGGCTGAATGGGTGTTTTCCCCATGTGTACTGTGTATTCGAGCCAGTTTCCCTTAGAAAGTCCTTCACGAAGACATGCATCTCCTTAAGCAGATAAGTTTCGAGTGCTTTGCCATAATTAAATAAACCAAACCAAACCAATCAAGTTTTGATAAACTTTGAGTAATATCAGATATTTTCAAAATACATTCTCTATTTTCGTTCAGTGTATTTGAAAACAGCGATGAAAATATAAATAGAAACAGCAGTGATGGTGTATATGCATTACACCTTCTCTTTAACTTGCTTACCAAGATACGAGGGTTGTTTTTTTTTCAACCTCCGATCGTACAGTATAATGGCTAGGCATACAGCAGGTGGTTGGTGTGCGTAGTAGGCGACTGCGCATCTCCCTCTCCACACGCTCTGTCAATGGCGAGTTCAACACGCCATTTTTTGTTGAGTTGCAGTCACATAAACATGGCTGTCTCTATTGATTCTCCCGCCAAGTGTGAATTGCGAGCTGTTATTCGTTTCTTCCAGGCAGAAGGGAACAGTGCAGCGGAAATTTATCGAAGAATGAGTCGAGTGTATGGAGACAGCTTTATGAGTGATGGCGTTGTTCGTGAATGGTGTCGAAAGTTTAAAGATGGCCGAACTGATGTGCATGATGAAGGGGGTCAAGGACGATGAAGATCAAGGATGATGAAGATCAAGGATGATGAAGACGGTCAAGGATGATGAAGGGGGTGCATGATGAAGGGGGCCAAAATGATGTAGAGCTCAAAGAAATCGTCACAACTCACTTCCAATCACTGGCGGGAACATTTTACGAAGAGGGTATTGCAAAGCTTGTTCACAGATATGCCAAATGCCTCAGTCGTCAAGGCGATTATGTGAAGAAATAACCTGTATTGTACTTTACTTTTGGTAATAAAATCTTTTTCATATATTCACCTGTCTTTTCTTTATAGCCCATCGGAGGTTGAAAAAAAAATAGCCTACGTATAATATGGTTTATATTTCCGTACTTATAACGATAGTAAATCCTAATTAAATTATTAAAATATACAAATAAATTAAACAAAGTAAATTGAACAAATTAAATTCAGAATAAATACAAAATAAAGACAAATATAAAAATACCAAATGGATTCTAAAGTGATTAATTTAATGAGATTTTCTAGAATGCATAACCTGCTTATTTCAATTAATAATGCCAAAAATATTTAAGTCTTTTCATACAATCGCAGTCATAAAATTTCGATAAAGTAGGAATATATCGATCTATGGCGCGCTGATGTTTATTTCGTCATTCTGCATAAGGCATCCCATATCAGGAATAATAATATAGTGTTTATGGATAACTTGCAGGTGTTCATATCCGGCGGCTACCGATTTATCGAAAGTAATCGAAAATTTAGATTATTTAGAATCGAAATTTTAGTTAAGTAATCAAAAATTTAGAAGAGAAAATTCCTGGATTGATATTTACTCTTCCTGGTTATTCCTATTTTTTTTTTTCTGATTACGAGCTCCTCAGTTAGGCACTACACCAGTGTTTCCAGTAATTTTTCAACTAACGTAGCAGAAGAAGATTCGAAAAATCGCAAAAAGTAGCATAACTGTAGTATAGAAGTAGCATATTTTTATTAATTTTCAGTTAATTTAGATTTTTACTCCAAAGGCGCGGTAACTCAAAAGGGCATTTAGTGGAGTTTCGCTATAAACAGCGAATCACTTTAAGTTGTTGCCACTAAATATTATCGCCCTGCATTATGTTTTTAAGGAAATTAAATAATGAAGAATCTGCATGAATGCAATGTATGTTTCTCGCATTGTGAAAAAATGGCGGCACATAGAGCCATGAAATTTTGAATAACACAATCTTTTACCCGAACGTAGGCACCTGAACGCCCGAATTTTGAACTTCGAATTTATTTTCTTATCTATTTCATATTTTGTAAAACTTTAACAAATTTTTCATTAACGAACTCAACAATTTCAAAATGAGAAATGGCAACACTGGGCGGAATTTTTTTTTTATCTCCAACGCTCGAAACTGTGTACCTGAAATTCTAAAGATATGCTGTTTTAGAATATTTTGTGATATTGCTGTTGAGTTGAATTTTGTGTGGTTTAAGTGCAAAGAACACGGTATTTAATAAATAAAGGTAACACACGGAACGTTAAAAAAGCGGACCTTTGGACCTAATGTAAAATCTGAAAGCTTTTATATATTTATATATATAAAAGCTTTC
>KK114981.1:246075-331405 GCA_000611955.2 Stegodyphus mimosarum | reverse complement strand
CCCCTGTGGGATTCTTTTTGAAAACTGGAACAGAACTGAGCAAAGCCACATTGTTACCTATAATGTGCGCAAAACTTACGCTAAGAATAGAGGTAATTCTGCTTTTCTAACTATGATAAAATTCGTGGCCGTGTCTTGATGTTACTGCCAGGCTACTGAGGTAAGTCACAACAAATAAACATGGAACAAAACTGTAGGATATCAAATAGACCAGTTTACCTCAAATAAAAATGGTGTATTGCAGTTCTGTAAAAGATGTCAGTTATCTTTAAATTATATTTTAAACAGTATTCATAAACATAAATATGTAAATAAAAATGATGTATTGGAATTCTAAAAGCAAATTGCAATTTTTTTTAAAATATAGTTTTCAATATTGATATTAAAAATAAAAATATTATTGCTTATGGCGATGACTAATCGATCCAGAGGAGAAAAAAAAGTCTAAAACATTTCAGATGTCAACGGTTGTCCAAAAAGGATTTGTTAAAATATTTTCCCTCTTTTCACATTTTTTCCTTACATTCTTACTTTTTTGTCTCACTTTTTTTTCGCTGAGATGGCAGTGTACCAGTCTGCTCTTGCACTCATTCTTGCTCGCTTTTTCTTATAGCTGTATTATTAAGCATCGATTCTTTTCGCACTCACATCACATACAGTTCAATAACAAAATTACACTACTTTTAAGGGGACTCGTACACCTTAAAACCCTTAAGATCGTCGAATATGTTACTGTTGCAAGAATTGGAATAATTTTGTTTATTTTAAAAGAAATTACTTCCAACTTTTTACAGCTCACTACATAATATAGATGCTTTGGGGATTAGTAACCAGAAAGTTTGTGTTACCACAAATATTGTTGTAACTTAATCTGTTTCGTGACAAACGTTTTTATGCATTCACGTTCATGTTTCCACCTTGCGGGCATGATATTTTAAAAATGGCTAATGGTACATACTTGAAATTTTTAATGGAATTCTTCATATGGGCAATACCTTCTAACTGAACTAAAAATCTGATGAATATTTTAATGCTAAAAATTTTATACATGAAAGCATTATAGATTTTTTTAATAAAATACATTTTATAAACTAAACATTTAACACAGAATTCTTAGGATTTTTGGTTCACAGTAATTTTCAAATGTTATACAAGCTATATATTGAATATGGAATTAAATTATGCAACAGAACGTTTTAAACTGTGCGCGCAAGGTAGAAACGTGACGTTAAGGCATAAAAACGTTTGTCACAAAGCAGATTAAATTATAAAAATATTTGTGGCAACACAAACTTTCTGGTCACTAGTTCCCAAAGCAGCTATATTATGTAGCCAGCTATAAACGGTTGGAAGTTATTGCTTTTAAAATAAATAAGTTATTCCGATTCTTGCGACAGTAACGTATTCGAAGATCCTAAGGGTTTTAAGGTGTACAAGCCTCCTTAAATGCAACCTAACAACATATGTTTAGTGTTCCCGATGCAGTGATGGAATACAATTTTACATCTTTTCAGTCTTTTCGCACTTCATCATATCAATATTCAGTTTTCTTAGTAAGCTGAATAATATTTTTTTTTGTCTTTTCATTATTACCTTTTTTATCGTTACCTTTATTTATTAAATATCACGTTCTTCGCACTTATGTAACATTAAAATCAATTCAACGGCAAAATCACAAAATATTTAAAACAACATATATTTAAAATTCCTGATAGAGTGCTAGGAACTGCCATACATTTTTTTTTTCATATTGGCTATATCATTTCTTTAAAAACTAGCTTCTTACGCGCCACCGTAATTTCATAAAAATATTGAATATTTTAACTAGATATTTTATGCTTTTAATACCTTTTTAATACCACATAAAAAAGTAGAAAAAATATTCTTAAGAACTGTGTTTATTGCTTTAAATGATATAAGGCTATAATATTTGGTGGCAACAATTTTACAAAGCAATACACCATTCGTAGTGAACAAACGTAAAATTCCATTTTTAATTGTCCCTTTTAGGCCAAAAAAGAAGGGTGCATTTTTGCAATTAAAAATGGTAGAAAGAAACTATAAACAGCATTACTTCTATGTTTATGTAATAATGTACGACTTATCGAGAAATGTATGATTCCAGTGCCATTTAAAATTGACCTATATTTCGAGTTATTAATTACCCAGTAATAAATTAAGCGATGTAACCTTCCATATTAAATTTGAAATTATCTTAAGCTTTACGGAATGGCAACAGGCTGACGCGTGGAAGATCAAAGTATTTTATTTCCGGGCACGGCAACATATTGCTTTCATAGAGCCGCGTTTGATAATTAAAACTGAAACATAAGTACCTTAGATTTTTCCGAATGGCAAAATTCTGCCGCGATGGAGACAAAATGTTTTATTTCGACCAGTGTTGCCAATGCTCGCTTTCAAATCGTTGAATTTGTTAATCAGAAATTCAATAAAGGTTAACAAATATGATATAACTAATAAAATAAATTCAAAATTCTGACTTCTAGGTACACATACATTATTCAAAACTTGATGGCTGTAGGTATAATGCGAGAAATATACATTCACACATGCTGATTTTTCTTTATTTAATTTCTTCAAAAATGATACAGGGCGATAATATTTGGTGGCAACAATTTGAAAAAGTAATACGCCATTCGTAGTGAACCAACGTAAAATCCCATTTCAACACCGATTATTCCTTTTAGGCCGAAAAAGGAGGGTGCATTTTTGCAATTAAAGACGGTAGAAATAAACTTTAAATAGTACTGCTTCGATGTTTATGTAATAATGTATGACTGATCATACATCGAGAAATGTATGATTCCAGCGCCATTTAAAATTGACTTATATCTCAAGTTAAAGAAGTTTCAGTATCGAGAAAAGTTAACATGACTTTAAATTTCATTTCTAGAAATTCCCTTACATCAGCTTATTGAAAATTTCAAATTGGCAAAGTTCGAGTGAACAAAGTTGTAACGTATAAACTAATCTCTCTGCTTTCTTATTTCAGAACAACATTCTTCTAGTTCGTTTTAAGTTATCCGCTCAAGTTTCTCATCACTAGGTAGAAGATTGGAAAGTTTGAGCGTTACGCAGCAACACCTACAAATATACCAAGTTTAGCCGCTGATAAATCTTAACCTTTTCAGTCATAGCTGCGGGGCTCGCGTAATTCCCATCGTGGTCGAGTGCTTCGGCAAATTGGCTCTGATGAGATCAGCGGTGCATGGTTATCAGGTGATCTCGCTTCTGTTCGGATGCAGTAGCCCATCGAAATAACCTGAATTTTCATTCGACCATCTTATTTCAGACATGATGTTGATGAGATTGTTGAAACAAACGCTAGGTACCAGCTTCCTTCCGGAGGGGTAAAGCCTGCAATTCAGCATTGAAAAAAAGAAGCGTATAAGTTAAAAATGGAAAATGAAGAGACGTTAAGTTGGATTTACTTTTATTGCAGATGCGATGAATCCTAATTTTCTTGAATTAGTATTCTAGGCATTCGAATTAGTATCTCTCGAATTCTGATTCCCTTGAATTCTTTCTATAAGAATTAAATATAAGGGGAAAAAATTTTTAAAAATTATAAAAACCTGAAAACTTTCGGATTTTACATTACTCCCAAAGCGGCGTTTTTTTAACATTTCATTTATTAAATATCATGTCCTATTTAAATATTTTGTGACATTGCTGTTATAAACCATCAAATTCAATTCAAAAGCAATATCACAAAATATTTAAAAAGAACATTGTAAGGTTTATGATGAGCTTTCTAACAGTTATTTTAAGTTTTGTATCTTTCCTATCTTATTCTAATTTCAGGTTACAATTTCTTGCCAGAATGTGAATTCAGAAACGCAAAGAATGCAAATGAGAATGAGTACTATTTAAGTCGTGACTTAACCGACTTCAAGAGAGAGAGAGTCCGATTTCCTGACTAGCGCGCGTTTGCCTTCTGGCCACGTCTCTCTTAGCTGTTACGACGCTCGGCCATATCTAGGCCCTTGCTAGGCTTCACCGATTCAATTAATACTTAGGCGCCAACTAGTTAGATTCTGATAGCTTCGGGTACATTCATTAAGAGCTTTAGTTAAGCTAGATTAGTTCAAATTATTAGTATTTAAGTTCAAGCCCGAGTGGTGGCTTTATTGTAAAGTTCCAAGCCGGAACTGATCGTAAATATATTGAATAATAAAGGGTTTTAAACCCTCTCAAGTATTCTGTTCACACACTTAAGCGATTATTCGCTTGTTAAGTGTTCGTGGGGTTCTGAGTAAGAACTTAAGATTTAAAGAGTTGAACCCTACAAAATGGTATTTAATAAATGAAGGTAACGCATAAAACTTTAAAAAAAGCGCACTTTGGGCGTAATCTGAAGACCTTCAGATTTTTTTTTTGATTTGATAGTTTTGTTAGCACACAAAATTAAATTTTGAATCAAACAAAGGTTTTTTATTACAAGTTTTTAAGTCAACTGCGATTTCATTCCCAATAGTTTAACAGATTTAAAATGATAATGTAAGCTAATATCTAGGTATACGCCATTAGTCCATTCCAGACTTAACACCAAACGAAGTTTTCCAGTAAGAAATAAAGCAAAAATAATTAATTCGTTCTTATAAAAAATGCTTTTGTTATTCTTATATCTCTTTTAATATTAAAATGCAAAACAAATAAGTGAAATATATATTGTATATGAATGAAATGCCAAACATAAACGTTTTTCTGTTTTTTAACAATTTTTTAACACCCTGTAATGTCTTGGAGCTTTGTATGATAATCGGTTTTATCTCCTTCGAAATATAAGCTTATTTAATAGCGTTTCTATTTTCCACAGTCGTAGATACTGTCTTTCTTGGCATAACGTATGCAACAGCCAGGTTTCGGTTACGCATGCCCTCATCATACTTTTTAATAATCTCTTTTATTCAACTCCATGGTCAAGTGATCCTAATAATTTTCTTTGTTGCTTGAGTCTTTGCGTTAACTTTCTTAGAGCTCACTATTAACGATAATAATTAATAATCGCTATTAACAATAAATTACGATGAATTTCACTATGC
The DNA here is from genome assembly GCA_000611955.2 of Stegodyphus mimosarum. NCBI lineage: Eukaryota > Metazoa > Arthropoda > Arachnida > Araneae > Eresidae > Stegodyphus > Stegodyphus mimosarum. The sequence goes on along the minus strand of KK114981.1, from coordinate 326,339 downwards.
TGAAAACTCTTATTAGCAACTGCACAATAAAAGCTACTGTTCTGTGAATGTAAGAGTAAGACAGATGGGAAGTGGTATGTGCCAGATTTCGGTTTCTAATCGGTGAATTGACTGCGTGAGAATTTTCTCATGTGTTACAAGAATAGGAATACATTTTCTTAGAAAACGTACCTTGAAAGCATTCCTCTTAAGGTGGAAAGTTCTATTCTGCTTTGCTGTAATCGATATATTGGATATCATTGTTTGAACACCTTTCTATGATGAAATGATTTTCCATCTTTGATTGCTGAACTAATGTCATCAAAAATGTTTGAGAAGTTTGAGTAGATCTTTAGCTTGCAAGCTAATTGTATTCCAGGTGTGGCTAACAGATCGATTTCGAAGCTGTTTTTTGTTTATCATGGTTAGTAGATATATTTGTAATAGTTGGTATGCTTCAGCGTTCCATACTTCATCTCTTGTTAACTGTATAGGAAATTAGAAATTTATTTGATAGATGATGGATATTTTTCATGCAGAAAGTAGCTCAGAATAACAAGCAAGTTTTAATCTATCACGGCTTTGCGTTCTCTCGCCGTCGATACTTTAAACAGTCACGCCTGTAATTTATTGTGCCAATTTATAGCTTAGTATTTAATTGTGTACTTTTAGATTTTGATCAAAGTTTCATTTGAATTAAGTGTTCTTATTTAAAGTGCATTGCTAAGAACTGTGATTACATTCTGTTTAAATTTGAAGTTATTTTAAAACCTTAGATTGTCGTTCTAACTCAGACAAACCGATAACTTCTTACACGTCTTTAGTATTATAGGACTAAAGTTGCAGTACTAGATCAGGCGTAACCTTAGAGATTGTAGCGCATCTTGTTATTTGACATACGCATTATACAGTACAAGAGGATTTCATATAGTCTGCTGTAATTCTGAACTTATGTTTTTTTCCCCTCGCAGAAAGAGGATAATGTTTCTCAGCCAGGAAAACGATTGCTGCGAAATGCTCAGCTGCAAGACAGCTTTCCTGTAAAGCGGGGTTAGGATTGCCAGAAAGTGGCAGGAAAATGCAATGTTGCCAGATCTGACACGAAATCGCCCGTTTGGTAACAAAATTGGTGACATGCCATAGACGGAGCGAGAACATTCTAGAACGAATTCTTACTGGTCTCTCCGAGAATGTTCTCAAAGGCAGGTCAAAAGCTATATATATTCTGAAGGTACGCGGAGTAGAGGAATATCTTCAGTAGCACAGAAGTATATTGAGTTCAGTAATAGTGTTTTCAGTTCTAAGGTTAATTCTAGAGCGATCGACCGAGTCGGGATTTGTAGTTTAGTGCTTTGCTGGGAAGCTATCTTCACCGTTCAAGCCTGAAGGCTGTGTTGCCAGTTATTTCAGCGTGTTTTTCGTAGTTTTTCGACGACTGTAAACGTGTCTTTCGAAATGTCCTATGTAACAGTGCTTACTAGTAAATAAATTGCGTTTTGATTCTTCATTAAGTGTTGACATCAATCACTCCAGCTTCGCGAAACCCTAGAACGCAACAATGTATCTGTCACATATACTGGAAGTGGTTAGCATTAATACGAAGATTTAGTTTCCATTTTCTACAAGAAAACAGTAAATGTTTCAAAGATGCATCGCTTCAAATTTTACTTTAGTACCACCAAAAGATGTACTGATATATAGATTTTAAGCAGATCAAGTATTTTCAATTTAAACATATTTGGCTAAAACAATCTTTTATCAACTGTGTCAAATATGAAGACTTATTTCTGTTTTTCTCGGTATTTGGATCTGTAACTCTCTTGATTAATTTAATGATATTGTTTTTTACTATGCGATATTATTATTCTTTAGCTTAAAAGAAAATATGAAACTAATTTTAACAGCGGTAATTTGTCATTTTAGAGTTTATACTCCTTCAGAAAAATGTCAGTTGCTCAGAGAATGAAAACATTTTAGAAGGAAATGAGTTATATTCGAGTCTGGCTTTAACACTATTTTCTCCAAGCGTTTCTCGTCACACTCTGCCGATCAGCAACGATAGCATCACTCAAGTGAAAGTAAATCTCTCTTCTCTAAACTTCAAGCGAAACACGATTCATCTTTCTTCAACTTCCGACGTTACTTTCCTTTCTCCTTCTTCCTCTCTTCTTTCTTTTTATCGTTAATAAGTTATTCAAATGCATCAGGAGTGTTACAGAGCTCTACCATAACGATACTCTGCATGTTGTGGCGACGGAAAAAATAGATTAAAGAAAGATCAGTGAAGGAATATGCGAGAAAATGAAATAAATTAGGTAGGACGTTATTGGTACACATCCGACAGTGACATTAATCAACACTGAGGTTTCTTTAGCATGATATATTTTTTAAATAAACTTCTTTTCTTTTCCCAAAGATTTAATACCGTTCAAAACTGCCTTGCTGGGAATATATAGTGTGACCAGACATTCTTGACGCCGATCCGAAGCGAAACAATTTTAATTCGTGTTTTGGACACCATTTTACTGTGGACAGCATTGGAAGTAAACAGAAACGGCCACAAAAAATCGGAAATTTTCGCCAAAGGGTACCCTGAGATATATTTTTATCCGATATTTAAAATTTTCAAATGGTATTTATCATGCATAGTTCTGTATATGCAATTAATTTATACATAAATTTTTTTTACAGTTTCATTTATTTTTAACCGAAGGATAAAAGAAATTTAATACGATGTCACAAATTAAAAAACAGAATTTTTACAGTCAGTTTTCGATAAACAAATCCTGCATTTTATTTAAACAGTTAATGTTTCTGATTCCATCGGTATTTCATAATACTAAATGATAAAAAAGTATGACTATTTAAGACATGAAACAATCAGCTGTGAAGCTTTTAGGTTTTTTTGACACTGCAGACGTAAAAAATGTGTAGTGCTCTCGCCGGGATTCGAACTCCGGACCTCCCGAATACACGTCGAGTGTGCTTCCAGTTGTATTCCAAAGGCAAGCCGAAAAAGGAAGAAAGTACTTTATATACACCCCCCATTTAAAGGGTGACTGGGGATGAGGGAACCCAACTGACAAGTTCTTGTGGTGATGAATTTTCGTCCACCACCTTTTAGTTCGGGCGCCACTCTAGAGTCATCAGGTTTTCTTTATGCTAGAGACGTGAAAAAGGGGCAGTGCTCTGGTTGGGATTCGAGGTCCAGACCTCCTAAATTTGCGGCGAGTGTGCTTCCAGTTTCACCGCAAAGGCCTGCGGAAAGGACGGAGAAAATGTTTTGTAAATTATTCAGAAAATATTATATTCTTAGTCACTGAAGTATAGTTTTCTTATTAGTACTCTCCAAGTGTATTTTACTTCAATTAATTCATCAATCTTCTTCATCCATTGTTAAAATTCATTGCACGGTTCAGTAAGGGGGTTTTCTATGATTATCAAAGTCCTTAGAGTTCTGCTATTTAGTAGAGTCTTTAAGCTTGTCAAAGCAGGAAAAAAAACAAAACAAAAAAATGTCAAAGCCCTCACTGCGATTCGAACTCCGGACATCCTGACTGCTAGTCAGACATGCTTCCAATTATACCAAAATTGCAAGTTGTAAAGAGAGAGAAAATACCTTACATTCTTCACTATTTAAAGAAAAACTGAAGAGGCGACGATGCAATCGTCGAATCCTGGTCGTGATAAATTCTCGTTCATGCATTTTATTTTAGGCGTACTGCATTGGTCATTTTGAGTTTTTTCGAAGCCAGAAAACCAAAGATATCCTCAATGCCAACGCCGGGGTTCGAACTTCGGACTTCCCAATTGTTTCGGAGATGAGCTTACAATTACACAATAAAGGCACGGGGTAAGAATGGAGAACATATCTTACATTGAGGGTTTGGCATTCACGTATAGAATTTTTTAAGGAAAGTACACACTTTGTTGCTGCATTATAACAGAAAGAACGTAACTCGGCTTTTGATTTTATAGATTTGAAAAACTATTTCTATTTTTTAAACGGAAAAGAAACGCGAATTGACGCGATGCTCCATTTCGCTTCAATTTTCTGTTTTATTCTCAAACGTCAATTGAATTATTTCTTCTAAGGTGTAGAAATATTATTTATAAGTAATATTTTGCATGATAATTTACCATCAGATACCTAGGTCAAAATAGTTTCTTACAAAACATTTTCTTTTTCTCACACCTGCCATAGTTTTCATCCTAATAAACTTAAAATTTTAGATTTTACTCAATCTTATTTTCCATTTTCCACTTGTGAAATGCATTTAAATTAAAAGAAAAAAATGTTTCGCAAGACATTCTTATTGCAGATAGTATGATTTTCAGAAAACAATATGCATCTGGAGCTTGCAATTATTTGACCCAAGTCATTTTTGCTGTTTCTTTAGACGCAAAAATACTGTTGCTTCAGTAAGGGTTCCTAAGAGATTGAATGCACACAGGTCCGATGATAGGTTAATAAAAATTTATTCTATGAAAATAAACACTTCAAAGATCTGGAATTTTCCGCAGAAATATTCGTTCACAGGGTACAATCAGTATTTACGCATCAAATTACTAAGAACGTTAAACACAATGCAATGCAAAGCGCATCTAAAGAGAAAGCTAACTCGCATACCGGAATTCACGCAGAAATAACAACTCGTAGCAACAATAACTAAAGCAACTGATGCTCTCTTCTGCCTTATATAGTTTTCACAGAGATCTTTCTAGTACTTTCTGCTTCTCGAAATTACTGGAAAGCAATATGAGGATCAAATTGCGGTTGCAGCTAATATAGTGATCAATTACAATTATTCTTACTTTTCCGGCATAGAACCGATAATAGCCATATAAAAATGTCCGAATCTTGCATATATCAGGATGGACCTTTAGATTTTAACCAATCGAATCACTAATTTATTAAGTAGAATTATTATTTTTTAACAGATCACTTTTCAAAATTTAATTAAATTGTTCAAAATTTAATTGATTCTTTTGTAAGGTTTATGCTAAGTTTATTAACAGTTATTTTAAATTTTGTGTCTTTCCTACCTTATTCTAATTTCAGCCTATAATTTCCTTCCAAAAGGTAACTTCAAAAACGCAGTAAATGCAAATGAGTAAGAGTACTATTTAAGTCGAGGTTTCATCGAATTCGAGAGAGAGAGTCTGATTTCCTGACTAGCGCGCGTTTGCCTTTGGCCACCTTCTCTCTTAGTTACTACGCTCTGCGATACCTTAGGTCCTTGCTTGGCTTCGCCGATTTAATTAATACTTAGGGGCAAACTATTTAGATTTCTGATAGCTTGGGCTATACCTTTTAGATAGCTTAGTTAAGCTAGTTCAGTTTAATTTAAATTCATTATTATTTAAGTTCAAGTACGAGTGGAGGCTTTGTGTAAAGTTTCAAGTAGGTGTAAGGTTTTAGTTAAACTAACCAAGTTTTATTTTAATTTAAATCTTTCTATCTCTTCTCTGTTTCAACTTCCCGTCAGAAAAAGCGCGCGTTTTCAGCTTATGCTAATTTTGAAGTACAGCCAAGTACTATTTAAACCAGAGGTAGAAACCTCTTAGTGAGAGAGAGCTTTAGTCTCAGATCACGGTCAGTCTGATCGACGTTCGCCTGACCAGCTAGCAGCTAAAATTATAAGCCATAGTGCTTACTACGTGATTGCATATTGAAATAAATTGAAGTGCTCTAGTATTAGTATTTCTTGCTACGCACCAGTTAGTTAGAGGCCAAACTCCGCGAATTGCTCTGCGAGCAAAGTTTAATTACATTTCTATTTAGGTTTAGAGGTTTAGTTTAAATTTATTTGATTTGTTAAGTTAGGCCCAAGTGTGGCCTTTTACTTTCTGTATCCCTCCCGAATTGGAAAGTGTGTAAATAATAGTGATTTAATAAAAGAGGATTTTAAATTCCTTTCAAGTGCAGTTATTCTCCAGCACAGTATCTACATCAGAACAAAGCCAACATTTTTCAGCTCCCTGTTCCAGTTCAGGACTTGAGGATAAGGACCATAGTCAAGACAGCATCATGTTCGCTAAAGCTATGCACAGAACACTCAGTCCTGACAGTGGCGTCCGAACAAAAAGAAGAGGATGGCCTCAAAGACAAGAAGAAGAACCTGAGATACCTCCTGTACCTGTCCAGAATCCTGAGATAGCACCTCCTGGCCTAGAAGGATTTGGCTACATCGTACAAACCATGAGAGCAGCCATGAAGCCAGCGGCAAGTTTTGATGGCAAGACAGCCGTAATTAATTTCCTGGAAAAGCTAGACTCCCACTTCATGCTATATCCAGTTCACGAATTTCAGAAAGTCGCTCTCGCTACCAGAGCTTTGAAGGGCCAAGCGCTAAGTTGGTTCATGTGCATTGGAAAGAATCTCTTGGGGGAACCAGGAAGCGCCACATACACATATGAAAATTTCAAAAATTCCTTGGTGAAAGCATTTTCTGTGGTACGAGACCGAGCCAGACTGGAAGCGGAACTTTTTACTCGATATCAAGAAAAAATAGAAGATTTGTCTAATTTTAGTTTGAGAAAAATTCAAGTTGTCAAGCTTTTGTATGGAAGTCGCCTGGATCCTGAAATTATTCAAATTATACTTCCTTGGCTACTGCTCCAAGTTCAAGATTTCATCGAGCTAAGAAACCCAACGACACTAGACAGATTATTTGAGCTCGCAGTACAGTTTGAAAGCCGAAGAACAGCCGACAACGAGCGACGACGCCAATTTGAGCGAAGAAGTCAGTGGAGTTCGCCAAGACCCCAGCAGAAGCAAAATCAAAGTTACGGGAATAAGGCGCAGCAATGGCCGAAGAAAGATGTGTCTCCTAAATCGAGCGACGAACGAAAGGAATTAAATAGAAGAACAAGCAAAAATTCCGAGGGCAACCAGAATAAGAAGCATATAAACTAAGATGGATTTCTTCGAGGAAGGTGAAGAAGTCTGAAGCATCGTAAAACCCTTCCAAAATCAATTTAAACACCGTGGTCGTGAAGAATTTGAGTTTAAGGAAGATTGAAGTTCTAATTAACAACATACCGGCGACGGCCCTCTTGGATACAGGAGCCCAAAGCAGCTTTATATCGGAAAGATTCTTCAAAAAGCACTTTCGCCGTTACAGAATTTTTAGTGCAAGAGACACGGATGTCATAGCGGCCCAAGGGGAGAAGTGTAGCTGTTTAGGAAAAGTACCGTTGTTCGTGCGTATCAACAACGAGCAGGTAAAACTTTTATTTTATATTGTGCGAAACCTGCAACCATGTATTATTCTAGGTGTGGACTTTTTTAGGTTGGCAGAAGCAAAAATTGATTTCAAAGGGGGAGAGTTGACGTTAAATATGAAACCAATAGAAGCCAAAAATGATAAGAGCCCGCAACTGGACTTGCAACATTTACCAGCAGAAGAAAATGAAAAAATCCAGGGACTGGTAAGTGAATTTTCGAATTTATTTAGTGATGTACCGGGTTTCACACAGGTTGTGAACCACGACATTGACACGGGGGATGCTCAGCCAGTTAGGCAAAAGCCTTACCGCTATGACAGGGTCAAGGAAGAAATAATTGAATGTCATATTAAAGAGATGTTAAAGAATAAAATCATCACGCCAATTTCTAGCAGTTATGCTAGCCCCGTTGTCCTGTGTAGGAAAAATAATGATTATCCGATTACGCACCCGAAGCGGTGGCGTTTTGCTATAGATTATCTCAAGTTAAATTCAGTTACAAAATATCCCGTATATCCGTTGCCGATAATTGAAGAAATAATTCGAAATATTTCGTCTACAAAATACATGACTACGTTAGATCTTACGAGTGGCTATTTTCAGATTGGGGTAAAACCCGAAGACGTACACAAAACCGCGTTCATAACTAAGTCTGGCACGTACGCATTTCTTAGAATGCCTTTTGGTTTATCCGGCGCGCCGGCAACGTTCCAAAGATGTATGGACATCGTCTTAAGACCAGTCCTTGGTAAAAGCACTTTCATATATTTAGACGATATTATAATTACGAGTAGTACTCTAGAACAACACTTACAAGATTTAAGAAAAGTATTTTCATTGTTAAACGAAGCTGGTTTAAAGATAAATGCGTCTAAATGTAAATTTGCCGCAAAAGAGTTACGTTATTTAGGATTTAAAATTTCCCAAAAGGGAATCGAAACGGATCAGTCAAAAATAGTAGCCATTAGAAATTATCCTGTTCCTAAAACAGCGAAGAAATTATCGTCGTTTCTCGGGATGTGTTCATATTACCGGGCTTTCATTAAAGACTTTGCAAAAATAGCTGAGCCACTGCTAAAGTTGAAAAGAAAAAAAGCTAGGTTTTCGTGGTCAGCAGAAGCCAACTTGGCGTTTCAAAAATTGAAAGACGCATTGACTCAAGCTCCCGTCTTAAAATTTCCAGAAGGGGATAAAGGATTAGAGATTTCAGCGGACGCTTCAGATTTCGCGATTGGTGCAGTGCTTTCCCAAAATGGTCAGCCCGTGGCTTTTTTCAGCCGAACATTAAATGAAACCCAAAGAAACTATTCCGCAACAGAGAGAGAAACTCTCGCAGTGTTAGCATCAGTACAGAAATTTCGTGTGTTCTTTGGAAGTTCTCCAGTAACTGTATATACCGACCACGCGGCGGTCACTAGACTCTATTCTGGAAAAAATTTATCACCCAGATTAATAAGGTGGGCTCTCAAATTACAGGAATATAACCTAATAATTAAACATACGCCGGGAAAAGAAAATGTTGTGGCAGATGCTTTAAGCAGAATTAACTTAGATGAAAATGGAAGTGTAATTAAGATAGCCATGTTAACATCCAAAGTATTAGATTCTCGTGAAACAGTAATAGCCGAACTCAAAAAAGATCCGGAGTTCAAAAATATATACAATTATTTGGCCGACCCTGAGAATTTCAATCATCCGGATATTGTGCCGATAAGAAATAGGGCCGAAAATTACGAATTAATTGACGGACTGTTATTCTATACGAAAGCTACTAATGAGAATCATGAATATAGACCGGTTATCCCAGCTAGCATGAGGTTGAATGTATTAGAAGAGTTGCATGATTGTGCCATTTCGGCTCATTTAGGTATAAGAAAAACTGTTCAGAGAGTTCGCGAGGCAGTTTTCTTTCCAGAACTGCAAAAGTTTACTAGGGCGTATGTCCAGTCGTGCCCAACATGTCAATTAAATAATTATGTTAATTTCCGCCCGGCCGGGTTCCTAAATAGTATTAAATCAGAATTCCCAAATCAAATAATAGGCATCGATTTACTTGGACCTTACCCTCGAAGTAAAGTTAATAAAAGCCGATATCTTTTAGTTATAGTGGATCATTTTAGCAAATGGTTAGAGTTAATTCCGTTAAAACGCGCGTCTGCAAAAATTGTAGTAGATTCAATTCTAAATAAGTATATTTTAAAATACGGGGCGCCCCTAAAAGTTATTTCAGACAATGGTCCTCAGTTTGTTAGTAAAATGTTTGAGGAAATGTGTGCAAAACTGGGCATACGTCATCTAAAGATGGTCCCGTATCGTCCGCAGTCAAACATAGCGGAACGGGTGAATAGAAATGTAGTGAAAATAATTCGTAGTTATGTGAAAAACTATCACTCTACCTGGGATAGCCATATAAATGAATTTGCATTTGCCCTTAGGACCGCCAAACACGATACTACACAAAAAACACCCGCTGAACTCTTCTTAGGAAGAAAGATCTTGACCCCCCTAGATAAACTGTTCTTTGTACAGGAAAGGGCAGAAGAATTTAAAATGAGTGATATACAAAAGTTAATACGGGAAGCGACGGAAAATATAGAAATGGCCCAAAGAAAACAGAAATTGTACTATGACCTAAAAAGAAGAGAGGTCAAGTACAATGTGGGAGATGAAGTGTTGAAGATTAAACACAACTTGTCAAATGCCCCAGAGGAAAAGGTGGGGAAATTTTTTCCGCGTTTTGAAGGCCCGTTCACAATTGAACAAATTACGGGGGCAGTGGTTATATTAAAAAGAAATGATGGTCAAACGCTCAAAGCGAATGTGGACCAAATAAAACCGTTCTATAATCGCAGCAAAATGGCTGTATTTAAAGATTCGTTTCAGGATCCGAGGCAATCGACTAGCCAGGAAGATATACGTCAGCAAAAACAGCAGGAACCAGCTACAACGGCATCGAAATGTCAGAAGAAGAAAGCTCCCCCCCAACAAAGAAATAAGAACCAAAAAGGTGGATTCAAAAGAAAGTCTCACGATGCAGGTGAGCAGACCTACGAACGGACCTACGAGCAAACCAAGAGACGAAAGCAGAATGGGCAAGGAAAGCCCAATGTATCCAAAAGAACTGCGGAATCATCGGACAGGTGCCTGAGAAGCAAGCAGCGTCGATTGCAGCCTGAGAATCAACGTCCCGAATAGAGCAGGAACCAGGAGCAGCAACGAACAAGGGCCCAAGAGCGAAGGGCCCAGTCCACCAAACGCCCAGCAGAACAACCTCCTCCTCAGAGCAAATACTCTAGGATACAACGACGGAATTGTAAAAGGAAAAGAGATGAGCAAGCTTTCAGGAACCAACAACCAAAGTCAAGGAGACTGAATCAAGCTGCAACATACTCAGCTTTCAAGGATTGGGCCAAGAAAAGGATGGATGACCACAACAAGATAAGTAGAATTTCGTATTCAAAAGTTTAGTTAATTTTCGAGTGTACTGCAAGTTGCAGGGTCGATTTTACCTCAAGCGAGGTTGAGTTTTACGTGAAGTGGGCGATAAGTTCTCATCTTGAAAGAAAAATGTTTTTGTTTAAAAAAATTTTTTTTGTAATTCTGCAAAGACATAAAATTACTTAATGTTTGTAAAATAGATTTTGAAGCATTGTAAATAGATTAATTTTGTAAAAGCAATGAATTGCTGAAAAGAATAATGTTAACTAAATGATTTTGTATGACGCTTTGTCGGAAGACTTGTAAAATGTCTAGAATGAAAAATCGGAAAATTGAAGAACACGATTTAGTCTATGGACTATTATTTCAATGTAATTTGATATTTCAGGAAAGTACCTTAAGAAAGGAATAGGAAGCACTTGCTGTAAGCTTAGAAATTTAACCTACATTTGTATTTCATGACTGCTATGAAATTGTTAAAGTGTTATAAAATGCAACAATAATATTATGCTAGCAAAGCACGTTAAGTGCAATATCAATGTGAATTATATGTGCAAACTGCGAATTGTATGCATGAAAAGTTAAAGGTTGAGTAATTTTAGAATGCAAGTGTTAAATAGGCTCTCCACCAAATACACTTAAAGTGTTAGACATAAAGCTAGTGAGAACCTCAGGTTTAGCTGGTTATAGGGCGTCTTTTGAGGTCTCGTATGTCAAGTTCTAACTAATGTTAGTCGATCGTAGGTGGAAGATTTGAACACCCCCGAACACAGAAAACCCGCAATGGCGGTTTGCTTTGCATCCAACACCGGTGAGAGGGCATTGGGGGAAGAATTTAATTGTGCTTGAATAATAATGTGTGTGTGCGAATTTACACGGGTAAGAATAAAGAATTGTACCGAGAAATTACTGTTATTATGTTGTACTAAAATTCCCTTCCTTCCAGATTTTGCTGGAAGGAGTAAGACTTATGAAAGAAAAAATGTTGAAGACTGTTGTTCAAGAAAATTTCTTCTGTTAAAAGTTTTCACAAACAGATATTGCCTTGTAAGAGTTAGCCTAAGTTTAGAAGAGTGAAATTTTAACTATTTGTTTAGAATTGCGAGTTTCAACATGGTCCGTTTGGACCACAGTAGTTTAACTACCGCAATTCTGGCGGGAAGTATGTAAGGTTTTAGTTAAACTAACCAAGTTTTATTTTAATTTAAATCTTTCTATCTCTTCTCTGTTTCAACTTCCCGTCAGAAGAAGCGCGCGTTTTCAGCTTAGGCTAATTTGAAATACAGCCAAGTTCTATTTAAACCAGAGGTAGAAACCTCTCAGTGTGAGAGAGCTTTAGTCTCAGATCACGGTCATTCTGCTCGACGTTCGCCTGACCAGCTAGCAGCTAAAATTATAAGCCATAGTGCTTACTACGTGATTGCATATTGAAATAAATTGAAGTGCGCTAGTATTAGTATTTCTTGCTACGCACCAGTTAGTTAGAGGCCAAACTCCGCGAATTGCTCTGCGAGCAAAGTTTAATTACATTTCTATTTAGGTTTAGAGGTTTAGTTTAAATTTATTTGATTTGTTAAGTTAGGCCCAAGTGTGGCCTTTTACTTTCTGTATCCCTCCCGAGTTGGGAAGTGTGTAAATAATAGTGATTTAATAAAAGAGGATTTTAAATTCCTTTCAAGTGCAGTTATTCTCCAGCACAGTATCTACATCAGAACAAAGCCAACATTTTTCAGCTCCCTGTTCCAGTTCAGGACTTGAGGATAAGGACCCTAGTAAAGACAGCATCATGTTCGCTAAAGCTATGCACAGAACAATCAGTCCTGACATAGGAACTGATTGCAAATATTCTGAAAAATAAAGGTCAGTGAATTCTTTAGTTTCACGCGTTTTGTTCACACACTTAAGCGATTATTCGCTTGTTAGTGTTGGTGGGGTTCTAAGTTAGAATTTAAGAATTAAATAAGTTTAATTCACATATATCCGACTCTTGTATGTACCTAGATGAAACTTTAGTTTTTAACTGATCAAAGCATAACTACAACGTATTTTCTCCCTCCTTTCTGCATGCTTTCGTGGTGTAATGGTCAGCACACTTGGCGCGTATTCCAAAGTTGCAATGGTCGAGTCCCGGCGAGGATATGGCTCATTTTTCACATCTCCTGCTTCAAAAAATTCCTAATGTCTCTATAATGGCGCCCTAACTAAAAATGTTGGTGGATGATGACTCTGCACCAGCAGAATTTGGCGACTGTGTCCCCTAATACCGTGTCGCCCTTTGAAAGGGGGAGTATATAAGGTATTTCCCCCGCCTTCTTAGCATACCTTCGTGGTATAATGATCAGCACACTCAGCGCGTATTTGAGAGTTCCGAGGTTTGAGTCCCGGCGAGGGCATTCCTCATTTTTCACGTCTCCTGAATCAAAAATACCAAATGACTCTACAGTGGCGCCCGAACTAGAAGGTGGTGGATGCAGATTCTTCACCATCAGGACTTGGCGATTGGGTCCTCTAAGCCTCAGTCGTCCTTTAGACGGGGAATATATAAGATATTTTCTCGTGTCTTCGTGGTTTAACGGTTAGTACACTCGGCGCATATTCGAGATGTCCGGGTTCGAGTCCCTGCCAGAGCATTACTCATGTTTCACTTTTTTCAGCATCAAAAATTCTAACGACTAATTTAGTAAGTAGAATTATTATTTTTTAACACAGCACTTGTCAAAAGTTAAACTATTTTAATTGGATTCTTCACATATATCCGTCTCTGGCATATAAAAAGATGAAACTTTAGATTTTAACTAATCAAATCACGGTGACTAATTTATTAAGTAGAATTATTATTTATTAACAGAGCACTTTCTAAAATTGAATTAAATTCTTCACATATATCCGCCTCTCGTATGAAAAAAGAAGGAACTTTAGCTTTTAACTGATTCAAAGCATTAAGACGGATTTTCTAAATAGAATTATTGTTTTTTAACACAGCATTTGTTAAAATTTAAACTATTTTAATTGAATTCTTCACATATATCCGACTTTCGGTATAAAAAGATGGAACTTTAGATTTTAACTAATCAAATCACGATGATTAATTTATTAAGTAGAATTACTATTTTTTAACAGAGCACTTTTCAAAATTTTCTTAGATTCTGCAATATTATCAGACTCTTGTACGTAAAAAGTTGGAACTTCAGTTTTTAACTGATAAAAGCACAACTAATTTAGTAAGTAGAATTATTATCTTTTTAACACAGCACTTGTGAAAATTTAAACTATTTTAAATAAATTCTTCACATATATCCAAGTCTTGCATTAAAAATGTAGAACTTTAGTTTTTAACTGATCAAAGCAAGATGACTATTTACTAAGTAGAATTACTATTTTTTTAACACAGCACTATTCAAAATTTAAGTTGTTTTAATTAAATCCTTCACATATATCCGAGTCTTGCATGCAAAAAGAAGGAACTTTTTCGTGCATGCAAAAAGAAAAATAATTTAACTAATCAAATCACAATGACTAATTTACGAATTAAAATTACAATTTTGTTAATAGAGCATTTTTCATATTCAAAGTTAGAGCTATTTTAATAAAATTCTTTACCTTCTTAGCCCAAAGGAGCATTAGCTCAGAAGGGCTCTTAATTTCGTTTTGGCATTTTGCGTCGATTCACTGTAAATGTCTATATCACTTTTCAAAATATTGCCACCAAATTTTGTTGTCCTGTGTTATATTTAAAGAAATTAAATAATGACAAATCTGCGTAAATGTATATATGTTTCTTGCATTGTGATAAAACAACGGTAACCTAGAGCCATCTAATTTTTGATAACGTAATCCTCCTCCGAATATGGGCATCTGGAAGCCCAAATTTGGAATTTATTTTATTATCAATTTTATATTTCGAAACACTTTTAACGAATTTTTGATTAACAAAACTCAGGATTTGAAAGCGAGCAATAGCGACACTGCACGAAAAAGAAACATTTTTATCTACAGTACGCGGGACTGTGTATCGAAAATTCTAAAGATATGCTCATTTTAAAATTATTTTGCAATTGTTGTTGAATTGAATTTTATGGTTTAAGTGCCAAGAACATGATATTTAATAAATAAAGGCAGCTCACAAGCTGTTAAAAATGCCCCTATGGGTGTAATGTAAAATCTGAAAACTTTCAGATTTATTTTTGAAATTTTTTAGCTGCAAATATGGATCTCGAATCGACGTTTAAGGACACAAACCTGTTTCCTGCGATGTGCTCTCTTCGACGCAAGGAAAATGCAATGCGAATTTTGTCGATAAAGCAATTAGAGAGAGAAATATCTCAGCCATTCGTTGTTTCTTTATTAGCACTACAAATTGTACTTTCGCTTATTCGTCCAGCCACGTTGGAGCTTAGACGTGTCATATGTACTTTGGCATTCATTAGGAACAAAAGCCGAACTACACTAATCTATTTTTTCTTTTTGTTTCTAATTATCTCCATCATTTACTGTGGAGATTTGCTAGATTTAGGCAGCAGAAACAACAGTCTCGGATAACTATTTTCTGATTCTTGATCCATCTGCAATTTCTTTTATTTGTTCTGTGAGAGTATACTTATCGTTCTGCATCTTTCTTCATCAGTTTCATGCAATGTGGTTTTTATTCTCCGCTCCTTACGTTTATGGAATATGCCTAATGAACTGCAATATTTTCGGATAACCACCAGATAAGACTTGACAAAGAAATATGAATTATCATAATTGATTTAATGAATCAATAGTTTCGAAATCAATAGTTCGTTAATTTTGTTCAATAGTTTCGAAGTCCAGAACGTGCAGCAGTTGCAACTAAGAATTAGTTAGACATTCAAAAAATTTACGTTGTAAGTAGTTAATATTTTGTCCGAATTTGCTGGCATTCAAGTATCTGTCGTGCACTAAATTTAAAATTATCATTTGAGATAAATGATAATTTCTTCAATTCAGCTAATTAGTAAAAGTGTCTAGTGTATATAGCAGCTCTTACACTCATGTATAGTAGCTTTTTTATTTATGATTATTTTGCGTAAATTAAATCAGGTGTTGATTCCTCCATGAAACAAGTTTTTTGAGGGGAAAAAATTTGTCGAATCGTAGAAGTAACTTCAGAGAATCTACATTCTCCGTACCAACAGAATTCACTCTTGAAATAATTTAGGTTCTAAATGCCTTCATAAACTCAATAATCTAAATAAATCTTCATAAATTAAATGCCTTCATAAAAGACTTGGATTTGTCATTTAACAGCAAAATTAACACCATCAAAATAGCAGATATTAGATAAGGTAAACATGGTTACGTATTCAATATTGATTGATCTACAACTGAAAATAATATTAAATATATATATAATGTTTTCAGTCGTGAAACAGTCATTTTGTAAATCTACTCCAACTAATTTTAAACTCTGCCCTTGTGCTTTATTGACAGTCATCGCAAAGCAAACTCTAACCGGAAACTGGATACGCTTAAAGAATAAAATCACGTAAATTACGTAAAATTACATGTGTTAATACGTAAATTTAAGTAAAAGGATTTACATAAAATCCGTTCTTATAGTGGAATGAGTAACTATGCAAACTTTCAGTGCAATTGGGTGTACAGTTTCAGAGATCTTGTGATGAGTCAGTGGTATTTCGCTTATATATATATAATAGATTATGTATACTCCATTTAAGATGCATTGGGTTTTAATGCAGAAATGCTTTAATGGTGGAACATATATTTTTGTTTCATATTTATGTGGTACAAAATTTGAAATATTTGAGAACCCCTCTTATAGACTAAATTTTAACAATTTTAGAATAATTTAAGGAATGTTAAACGTTTTTAGTATGCTGGGAAGCATTCTATTATGTATAAAGGTCTAAAACATTTTCTCTAGTATCTCTTGTGTTTTAAACAAAGGAAAAAATCTAAACCTATTCCTATCCTAAAACTCTGGATAAGTAAAAATACATTTTTTCTCCAGAAATGACATATGGTAAGTCTGAAAAATGTTTTCCGGTATGATGTGTGATACATTCTATATTCATCACTTCCACTGAGTATTTTCGCGATTTCTCTTCATTTCGCCTAGTCAGTACACGAAAAGCAGTCAAACAGGAAACGAAGTGTACGAACATCCATCATTAATTCTTTGAGAGATATATCAGGCAGTGGAGGTGTGTGAAGTATTACGCTTTCGAAACGATACTGAATCCTGCCGTTATCTCTAGAACAAAAGGATTTGAATATGTATCTGCTCTTTGAATTTTCTCTTTTAAAAGCGTTCCAGAATGATTTATGCAACTTTCGAATACGACTGTGTCATAAATCTTCTTTGAGAAGAATGGGAGGTTCAGAATGTGGACAATTATGCTATCACTGAATATCCTATCTTGGCAATACCCTAACGCTATCAAAATGGCTTGAGCGTATTTCTCATTCATTAGTAATTTCGCAGACTTTGTCAATAGGCTTCTTGATTTAGTATTTAAATATGGTTCATTCGTTAAGTTCTTCTGATATATAAAAAATTTGCCTGTTTCATACCAGTCTTTCAATGCAGATGTGTAATACGTGTTAGAAGGGAAAACATGTGAAAAAAGAATGCTATTTTGTCTGTTCATGTCCGCAAAAAAGCAATAATATAAGATGGAAGACAGTCATCCGGAACTAAAAGTCATCTCAACACTAGCGTAATAGTTCTTCTATTGTAGATTTTAAAATATTTATTGTTTGCATAAAAGTATGAAAAAATTTAAAAATGAGTTACTCATTTTGTGGAAATTAACGAGTAATACTGAAAAGATGTCAAATTCCACCGTAATGTAAAAGAAATGGAAATGGTTGACGATTAAGTTTTCATCAAGTATCTGTAAAATTATTCATCAGTGTATGAATAATTACAGCGTCATGTAATCATGTTATGTCTCCGTAGATGTACACAGAGCTAAATAGGACCTTGCCACACAGAAAATGCCTCCTGTCAAACTCGCTTTTCAAAAAAAAAAAAAAAAAAAAAAAAAAAAAAAATGAAAACTGAAAGCTTTCAGATTTGCGCCCATAGTTTTTTAACGTTTAGCGTGTCGCATTTATTTATTAAATATCATGTTCTTCGTATTTGAACCACAAAATTCAGTTCAACAGCAATATCACAAAATTCTTAAAATGGGCATATCTGTAGAATTTCCGATACAAAGTCTCTCCCGCTGGAGATAAAAATGTTTCTTTCTTGTACGGTGTTGCCATTGCTCTCTTTGAAATCCTTAAGTTTCTTAATAAAAAAATTCGTTACTATTTTACAAAATATGAAAGAGGTAAATAAATTCCAAATTTGGTCTTCCTATATTCGAGTGGAGGACTACGTTACTCAAATTGCAAGGTACCGCGGTTTTTTCATAAAGCGAGAAACGTACATACATTTAGGTAGATTCTTCATTATTTAATTTCTTTAAATACAACGCAGGGTTCGAATACTTGATGGCAACAATTTGAAAAGTGAGACGCCGTTTTAGGGTGGACAACGCAAAATGCCAAAACGAAATTAACAGCCCTTCTGGGCAGCCTGCTCGTTTGGGCTAAAAAAGGGCTTTGCTATGGGGAGTGTGTGCGAAGCGAAAACGGCACTGCGCGACGCTACCGCCATCTAATCATAATCAAATTAATTTCCACAAAAGTAATCGAAATCTCAGCATAACATGTTTTATTAACTGATGCACAGGGTGGTCAGAAAATTCCTTTATACTTGCAGTTATTTCACAGTAACTTTAATAACACTTGAATAACAGAGTTATTTGTTCAAAACCGTCCGTTTGTGCACCACCGTTAAATTTGCATAGTTTGATACGACTGAATGTCCTCCTATACATCCGCTTTAGCAGCTGCGGTGTCACATGCTAGAAGGCTGAAAGCGCACTTGCCTGCAGAGTGTCATTGTCCACCCACCGCTTCTTTCTGAGGTATGATTCAATGTTACCCCACAGGACATTGTCTGGTGATGTAAAGTAGGGCTTCGAGGTTGCCAAGGGTAAGGGGCTGGTGAATTTGGGGACCCAAGACCACGGGTCTCTGACCCACGGGCCAGAGAGCAGTTTATTCAGGTATTCACAAACAGCAAGTGCAAAACGGCTGGAAACTTCACCGTGTTGGTAAACAACCGTGTCGTTGGTGTCAAAATTCTGTAGCTTATTCAGCACCTCCAGATAAGTAACTTGGGTCACGGAACCCTCAACTAAGTACGGACCAAATAAGTGTTCTTCAGTCATTACCAAAGCATGTTCTGCCGAGAATTGTTATCAATCTTTTCGTAAAAATTTGGGTTTTCCTTTGAATCTGCGAAGATATTCTTATTTCGCTAACTTCGAAAAATAGCGCTTTCATCACAGGAAAAAGTCACTTCCGAGCAGGCAGGAAGACCTCCAACAAGATCCTGCAAGCTTACTGCCGGTGGTAAATCATCATCCGTTAGTTCATTGACCCCCATTTGCAGGAATACTTACAAGCCTGTCCATTTTCATGGGGAGTTGCATTATGCTCGTTTTAATTTCAAGTTCTGCAGCACGCTTTCTGGTCGATATGCAGGGTGAACGCATCACTGACGCAATAAATTCAGCATCCCTTTGGGTTCATGGACGACCAAAGTGGGACACATCCAAAACACTTCCCTGGCGAAAGGTTTTTCTCTCACGTGATCAAGATGACTTGGTGGCTCCTTATTGGGCGGCTCACGATACATATCCATCATTTGTGTCATATTTTCATTGTTATGTTTCCATTCATGGACCAACACACTCGCCACTAAGCGCTCCTGAAACTGAAGTCGCTGGTATCTTTCATTTTTCTTTATAGAAAGTTGCGACAATGAATTGCTCATTGCTCAGACTTTCTTCTCCTCCCGGTGCAGTAACGTGGCAGTCATGCTGCAATTTTGTTGAAATTCACATGAGCAACACTCTTGCCATATCAATGATCAGAATGGGAGGTTCATATCTTAAATATCTTACCATCTTACACTGTTACACGGATTAGTTCAGGCGTAAAGGAACTTTCTGACTACGTTGTAGATATCAAAACTCTCCATAATTTTTGAGTGCTTTGAACACGAATTTTAAATTTTAAATGCAAATATTTATTTTATTTCATGCTTATAAACTAGCGGAAGAATCGTCGCTTAAAATGGATGTAATACATGCATGATGCATTTATACTTAGATAACTGAGTTGTAACTCGAAATATACTGGATAATATAATTTATAGTTTCAGTGTTTAATGACTAAATAAAATGCTCTTCATGCATTTTTCAGTCACGTTTCAGTAATAGGAACTAAATAGGTTATAAAAAATTATAAATAGCTTGAGGGAACGCGGAAGTTTTTGTAAATATTTAAATCCATTCAACTGCATTGCTTTCCTATGTGCATTGTTGTAGTACTGCATATTGCTTTATTTATTTGTTGAACTGTTGCATTTTAGTTAATGATTTTAAACCTTATTTTTAATTAATAATTTTAGTGTTTGAAATTTGAAAATAGCTTTATCTAAAACAAGAAATTGGTAAAGCCTTTTCCGACTAGCCTTGGAGTCAAACATTCAGCAATATCTCGCCAACTTGATGACGTTCTAGAAGTTTCGAGAAAATACATTTCTCAAATTTTCATTTTCAAAGTTCTAGAAGTAATATTCTCGACGCTTCTAGAAGGCTTGCCAAACCCATTTAAATACGGCTTTGCAAGCCAGCTTTAATGTGAGATGTTAATAAATTCTAAGGGATTTCAGAAAGACTGCAGTTCAAAAAGAGTTAGCCGAATTACGTTTTAGAATTTACTGTGTGAACGATAACAGAAACATACAAGGTTTTTTGTGAGTTAAGGAGGATTTGCCTAATGTTTGTGCTGCCTTTGAGCTATTTACCGCTATTTGTTTTGCTGTGCAGTGGTATTCACTGCAATAAATTGTCAGTTTCTTCCTTCTCATCAAGAGTAATTATTAAAAGAGATAACCATAAACCCGCAGCTTGCAAAAGATATCATATTGCACAGTCTATTATAGTCTCTGTAGTAGAATAGCTTACATACAGTTTTGGAATGAGGAATGGGAAAAATAAATCTTACCTTTAAACGGAATCGAACCACGGATCTTCCAGATATTAACTGGAAATACTAACTATTGCAATCAAAAGAGCGTCCTCTACAGGAATGCTATAATTCTTTAGGTATATAGTTTTATTTAGTACTTTTCTTTCATGTATTATACTTAGAGATGGGTTAAGGCTATGTTTTACGACTTAACGGACAGCAAATTCGTTGCGAAAATCTATTTATACGACTGTCCATCCAAAGAGGAGTGGACATCTGTTTGCTTTCTGCAACAGATTGTTTGACAGTCTTAAATGAAAGATAAATTCTATGTAAATAGAAAACGCTGCTTATAGCTAACCATTTTTTAAATAGTTTGCAAGGTTTATTTATGTTAATTAATCAGTTACTTTATGTTCCGAATCTGTACTGTCACCTCTCTCTGTCCGTTTTGCTGCCAGAATGCAAGTTAACTCACTTGTATTTAATTGATGTTTTGAGACTGTTCAGTGAGAGCGCGTTCTGCCTGTTGAAGGCCACGTTACTAGTTGTTATTCTAAGAGAAGCGTTCCTGTGTAAAGCGTTACATTTTTCTTGTCGATAGTGTTGCCGCCTCGGTGTGGGCTTAAGAGCCAACTTTCGCGTTTAAATATCTCTGCATAGCCTTTGGCTGTTAGATACTTAGATTTAGTCCTAATTTAAAATTCAACTTTTATGCTCACGCCATAAATGTTGGCTGACTTTTAAGCACCAGGTGTGCCTTCTGTTCAAACTTCTTAGTTTTAAATAAAAAGGTCTTTTACACCCTTCTTAAGTTCCTTTTCATCTTAGACGTAGCGATTGACTTGCTTACACGCCTACTGGAAGATTTAGTTACAGGGACATTCTTTACAAGTTGCTATTTGCTTACAACTCT
The DNA here is from genome assembly GCA_000611955.2 of Stegodyphus mimosarum. NCBI lineage: Eukaryota > Metazoa > Arthropoda > Arachnida > Araneae > Eresidae > Stegodyphus > Stegodyphus mimosarum. The sequence continues at coordinate 304,696 of KK114981.1, read as the reverse complement.
GAACGCGACAAAAATTCCAAAACTTTCAAAGTTCAATTTTTATATTGTTTCGTACATACCAGTTCGTAATGGATTAAATTCATGCAGAGCCGATGACAGCTTGATAAAATTTATTTTACCAAAAGAAGCACTTTACAGATCTGGAATGTTCCACGAAAGCACATACGCAGCTCTTCTCAGTATCGCACAGCATAATCAGTAGTTACATTCCAATCTAATAAGAACTTCAAACACAGCATAATGCAAAGCGCATCTAACAGGCAAAGTTCTCACGAATATCTCAATGCTTTCAAGTCGCTCTGACCTAACAACTCAAAAACTGATGCTCTTCCAGGTCTTATATAGTTTCTTCCGACCGCCGAGAAATTTCTAGTACTTTCTACTTTTTGAAATTACTGGAAGTTTACAGTTATATATAAATAGATTAATTAGATTTATTCAATCACAACAACAACTACAGTTGTACATGGGCCGGATTAAAATGTTGCCAAATTGTCCTTGACGATTTCTGGCAATTTCCAGCCAAATTCAGAGACAAAAAAATTAGTCGCCAAAAATCTTTCCAGTTTGGCGATATCTCGCCAGTTTAGCGAGATAGCGATTTACCTCAATGTTAAATAGACTTGTCCCTGTAACCTTATTTCTTATTTCAAGCGTTTCATGTTACATTATACAAAATATACTGCATGGAGCCACAGATATAACCATATATAAACTGATACGTACGAAAGTATATATTGGCGATTTCTGAAATCCTACTTTTACATAGTCGTAACTTGTATTCCCTTCGGAGCTTTTGAAAATTTCTCCGATTACTAAAGCGTTAGATGCGTTACAAGCGACTGCTAGCATTAGATGTATGAATTTATGCCACACATTGAACGAAGTCTAAGAGGGTAATTAACAAGCCAAAATAGTTTTAATTGCATGACAAAATCTCTTAACTGAGGGCAGATTTTCTTCTTTTCCATTCGTAACAGTCACCTTACCAAAGTAATAGACCTAAATTTAGATTATTATTATTTTTTTAAGTATTGATTTCGTCTTCTATTTTCATTGGAAAAAATACGATAAAAATAATCAGCAGATCTTGGCATGTTATAAATAACACGTACGCAAAGATAAATCCAGCCGACGATGTTTAGTTTTCTTATACTGTATAAATTATATATTTAAGGGCGAGAGATCGACAATTCTTCTGAAATGAATTTACATTACAGTCATGTTTCTGAAAGAGATGTTAACGTGTTTAAGAGTGAAATACTTGTCGATCTGTGCTTAAAATCTTAATAAAGTCTCCAAAGCTATTAAATTTCAATAATTCTGTATTGAAAGGTTTAGTGATGTTGAAATCTGTTTTGTGCATTGTTTTAACATTGTAATGCCACTTCTTTCGAATTTTTTAAATCTTACTGAAGGAAACAGCAATTGAGGTCTTGACAGAGAGTGTTATTTATTAGTAAATGCATAAGTAATCAAAGAAGGTCAAGAATTCGTGGTTTTTAAAGTTTTTAGGATGAAAGGTTAGAAGAAAAAATGTTTTATAATTTAATACTATTAGTAAGGTAACATTGTGTCTTCACCGTTTATGAGCAGTAAATGAATAAATATTTGCGAGTTCCTTTGAAAAATAATTAGTTTTTCCAAAATAAAAATTAAAACATTCGTCCGAGGCAGATTTATTATTTTTAAGAGTTAATTAATATAGCGAAAATATTTTGTAAACAATGATTAAATATTTTTAGGTTTTTATATGATAATTAAACACTAATTTATAAAAAATAAATTCTTTTAATAAATCAAAATATACATTACGTTAGAATGACATCAATCTGAGAGGTGAAAAGAGTGTGTTATTTCTAATCGACGAAATTCTACGATATAGACGATTCTATTTGGGACAGCTTTCTCTTTCGAAGTTCAATCCAAACTCGAATCACAAATTCAAAATAAGTCTTAATGGCTATTTATTTACACACATCTGTTATATTACACTATTTACATGGTTCAAGATTAATTTTAAATCAAAAGATGGGGGATAATTTCCCATTTCAATCAAGTTCTATTATCAGAAGTCGAGTAATCGACCGCTCACTTCATAGTTTGCTTTTCGACTCCCCGTTACCACTGGCAGAAACGAAACTTTCGATCATTTCTCGTTCGAGTTGTAATAGAGTGTGTACTACACCTAGGAGGTTAGAATAAACGGAGTAAGCCTTCCCTGTATGTTCCGTGAAATGGAAATGAAACCATGAAATGTCACGGTGTGACGTCACGACTTATCATGACCGCTGCCATAAGCGAACGTTTGATTAGTTAATATGTGTTGTTTATATGTTAGCTATTCATCACTGAACGTTTATAATTCTTATGTTCAAATTCTATTACTAACATAAAAGACTTACTATAAAAAAATTCACAAGGACTGCAAATAACCGTTTCTAATTTAATAAAGTATAGGTATATGAAAATGTGTAAATAGTAACTATAGCACAAATGTTAAACCTGGAAGATCAGTAAAAGTTTCAATGGCTTTTTATGCAAATTATGCGCAAAGTCACTTTTTTGAGCCTGCAGTCGTTGATATTTGCTCTCAAAGTTAGTGTAAGTTTATTTAATAATACGTTTCGCAATTTTAATCCGTACGCTGTATAGCGGCCGTTATGAGTCGTGACGTCACGTTGTTGAGATTTCCTTGGCTTCGTTTTTGTGCCGTCAGGCTTACTCCATCGATTCTAACCTCCTTGCTGTACACGAAATTGTAAAACAGAAAGGAAGAGTTCTTTTTGATAGTCTTGCAGAGTCGAGATTCTTAGCTCGCTTGTGCTAGAAAGAGAGAGAGAGAGATTAAGACGTGACGTTAGAAGGTATTTCTCCCGTCTTCTTAGCATGCCTTCGTAGTGTAGTGGTGTACACACTCGGCGCGTATTCGAGAGGTCTGTGGTTGAGTCCCGGCGAGGGTACGGCTCATTTTTCATCTCTCCTCCTTCAAAAAATAATCCTAATGACTCTACAGTGGCGTCCGAACTAAAAAAAGTGGTGGATGATGATTCTCTACCACCACGATTTGGCGATAGGGGTTCCCTAATCCCCAATCTCCCTTTTAAAGGGGGAATATATAAGGTATTTCCTTCGTCTTCTTAGCATGCCTTCGTGGTGTAGTGGGCAGCACACTCGGCCCGCATTCGAGAGGTCCGTGGTTCGAGTCCCGGCAAGGATAAGGATTAGTATATTAAAGAAGCGAAATATCTGTAAATAAATTGCATATAAAATAGCTTAAATGGCAAAAGTAAATAGAAAAATTAAATAACTGAAATTTATAAGCTTCGTTGATGACCCCACTGATATGATTTTTGCCTTTTTACTTTTCGTAGTTATCAGACATACAGTAATTATGTAGTTTTACGTTGAATTAATCTATGATATAAGATAGTCAGGACCTGATTACTATTTAGGCCTATAAGGCTCATGCCCTGGTACCTATGTTTTAAAGGACTTCTTAATCCCCTTACGTGTCCTCATGACCAAATTTGCCTTTAATAAGAACAAGGAGAGTGAGAAAAAGCAAATATGATACATTAAGTACATTAAATTCATAGCAGAATGAAACAGAATCATTGTATTGTATATAGGATGACTACGTTTAGTACTTTCCTACTAGATCTAGTCCTTTTTAGGAACTGTTAGTACTCTAGTACCTTTAGGTCAATTTAGTTTGATTAGCTAATAATTAACCTTAATTTTCATTTCCTATGAGAGGTCGTACGAAAGCAAATATAAATTTAATACTTTTTTTTCCTAGATCTAGTATATTTTTCTTGCACAAGTTATTACGAAATATTTTTACTGGATGATCACCCTGATGATCTGGTTTCATCCTCTACCCTTCAAAGAAAAATTACTAAGACAGGCGTCCCACTGGATGTCTAGGAGATAATATTAGTAATGACAACATGTTAAACTCATTTGTTAGAGATTTGACTGTATGAAATATAGAAGATTAGTTGTGGGACAGAGAGACCGAAGATCGTCATTTGCATTTATTAGGTATAAGCGATTATAGTTTCTCGGTGTGTCCATCCTATTCCCAATGCCATAAATCATTGTCATTTACTTACTCTGACTAAATCTTTTCTTTCACTTAGTCTGATCTAAAGGAACTAAAATATGAGACTATGACTGAATTTTAGATTAAAGTACTTCTTTCTGCTGCGTAGTTTTTAGGCACTCAACCAGCAATAACTCATCTAAACTTGTGTGTTGTTTCATAGGTTTATGGCAAAATTAAAATCATACTTTATGTCTTTGCGTAAAACAGACTATGAACAATATGTTAATTTTTTTGTTTCCTCTAACCCTTCTTTTAACAAAGGAAAGATCACCAGAGGACGAGCGGTAAAGTCCCTGAATACTGGTAGTTACGACTTACGTTCAATTCTAGGAGAACGTGCTGGCTGAATTGACGTTTTCGTGTTTTTCCTCACGTGTAAAGCTCATACGAGCCAGTTTCCCTTAGAAAGTTGTACAATCATTACTTTTTTTTTAAGAAGACTTCAAAAACGTCTCCCTCGCCGGGACTTGAACCTGGACCTCTCGAATACGCGCCGAGTGTACTACCGTTACACTAAGAAGGCATGATAGAAGGAGGGAGTAAAGGGCGTTTGGAGATCAAGGGACCCAGTCGCCGAATCCTGGCGGTGACGAATCATAACGTCCACCACCTTTTGTTTCGGGCGCCACATGTAGAGCCATTAGGACATCTCGAATGTGCTACTGTTGCACCAAGCAGGCCTCCTGGAAGAAGGGAGAAAATACCTGATAAATTTCTCCACGAAGTCATCCTTCCCTTTAGGCAGATACCTCTCGTGTGCTTTGCCATATTTAAATAAACCAAACCAAATCTATTAAAGGAAAAATTTCAGATTTTTCTTCCTCGAATTGGAAAAAAATTGATTCCGTAAATGTAAAATGGGGAAATACGAATATTCATAAAGCAGGCGACATCTATGCCTTTTTTGGACTCGAGTGAAATGTGTACAAAAGTATCTGAAATTGCTCTTGAAAGTATCGTATGTTGCACAAAGATTTTAAAAGGATATAATACAAAATCTCTGTTTATTTTTACATAGGTAATTCAAAAGAACTGGGGTGGGATATAAGCGACAACACCCAGTATCTTCATTTATTAGAAGCTAGCTACGAATGTTTTCATTCTGTATCTCAGACATAGATAAGATTCCATCTGCATCTTCATCACTAGTATTAGGACCGGTTTCAGGCGGCATAGGTAGCCAAATAGTCGATTTTCCTAAGCCGCCAATTAAGTTATCGCCACAAGCGACGATAAATAAGGGTTTATTTTTCTTCTAATTCTTAATATGTTTATTTCGTATGACATTCTATCTATACATCTTTCCAAGGGTGCTGAAAATACTGGAGTCAGCCCTAAAGATCACCTCGTAACGATTTTTATTATTATAATTATTATCATTGCAATATTTACGAAATTAGTTTCTATTTAAAAGCAGTGAAATATTAAAAATGGTGATAAAAACCCTTTGAAGCGACCGTTAAAATCTGACACTTTTCAGATTTACTTATTTGTTTATTTAATTTTGTTCTCTTTACTCCTGCATTCCGATGGGTCTGGAAGTGAAATTACAAATTAATGATTTATTTTTACGATTGCACAATTTATTTTTAACTAACGATTTAGCAATATTTATGCAGGAAGGATGCAAATACAAACAATATTTACACATGATTCATGTATTATAATATTGTAATACATAAATCATGTATAAATATATGTTTTCATGTAATATTTTTACGGATTTTGTATTTGTTTAGCTATCTGTAGTAGAATTGTAATTAAATACGTACAGGTTCGAGGTACCGCTGTGCTGTAAGGTTGCGACTGATGACAACCAAAGGGGTCCTGCTATGAAATGAAATGACCCCCCAGACAATCACTCCTGGTTGTCGGCCTGTCTGCCCGAAGACAGTCAGGTTGGTATCACACCGCTGTACAGAGAATCTCCGGACTCGCCTTCGCTGGTCATCGGGGCTCAGTTCAAAGCCGGGACTCATCACTGAAGACTACTCTACTCCAGTCAGTGACATAACAGTGCGAATGAGCCCGACACCACTGCAAACGGGCTTGACGTTGTACAGAGGTCAATGGTAGTCGGCGCAAGGGGTGCCGTGACCTCAGCCTTCTTTCTGTGAGCCGTCTATGAATGGTCCTTGCGGTCAGTGAAGCACTAGTTGCACGTACAATCGATGATAATGATGCATCTGGGGCTGTGAGTGACGATTGCTCGGTCTTCACGTTCTGTCGTTTCTCTAGGCCTACCGCTTCCTTCTTGACGCTGTGTGCGGCGATGGTTCACCCATTCCTGCCAACATCATCTAATAGTGGCATCGCTTCTGCTCAAATATCGAGCTATTCGCCGATAAGATCAACCGGTTTCTATGAGCCCAACTACACGACCTCTCTCAAATTCTGACATCTGCGAATATCGTTCGCTCACCTGTATGCGAGGCATAATTACTGTCTACCAGTAATTATGAATTCGTGAATGGAATGAAATTCGTGAAGAATTTATGACCTGAAATCGTAATTTCTCCTCTTAAATATCCTGCCAGTTGCACAGATCAGATGCGCTGTAGCGACAACCGTTCATTCATTGGCAGCCAAAATGTAAAATTTTGCATTTTTTGTCGAAACCTGTATGCATATCAATTTGTGTCCAATTTGCTTTATATCTTCTCGGTGCGTCGTGGTGCGTCGTTGTTTTTGTCTGAGAGTGGGATTAGCCTTCTCTGTATTTTGAATTGTGTTCCATTTAACGTTTTTAGTAGTCTCAAGTATAACTACTGCCAGATAATGCGATACTTTACGAAAATCTCTGAGGAAATTTCAGCATGTGCATTCAATCATTATGAACCCGTACGCACGCAACACGTTTTTGATATCAGAATGGGATTTGAATGCCAGTCATGAGAGGGATAGAAAAACAATTAAGACAGCCTTTGCTGCATTCCAAGAAAAGATGGAAGGGAGCGTCAACAAGGTAAAAGAAGAGATGAAAGCGGTTCAAGAAAGGATGGAAGCTGGTCAAGTATCAGTTAAAGAAGGCATGAACGTTGTTTAGGAATCTGTTACAGAAGAGATGAAAACTGTTAAAGAAGAGATTACCTGTATAATAGGAAACAAATTTGACCTATGGAAGGCAGAATAGACGCTGCTGAAAATAAAGTTGGAGAAATTCAAGAAAGAGCTTCTTCTGTGAAGGAACAAATAGAAGAGAGAGTTTCTGCTGTGCAGCAACGAATCGAAGGAAGAGTTTCGGCCCTCCAACAGCGAATCGAACAACAAATTGAAGAAAACGTTTCTGTCGTCCAAGGACATATAGAACAAATAAATTGATGACAGGGTTTCTGCAGTTGCCAAAGACGTTGATGATTTAAAGAAATTCGAGGCGAAAGCAGGGAGCAATTCGAATGGTTTTAAATTTTTAATCATGTCCGCTCGTCCCTCACTGAAGCTATCCACTTATGATGGGAGGGCGTCCTGGCAAGCATATAAGACACAATGTTCTGTAGTGGTGAATGCGAATGGATGGTGTTCCCAAGCCAAGTGTTGTCATCTCGCCGATTCATTGAGAGTAGATGCAGCGGATATCCTCCAAACTCTCCCAGAAAAACAAAGGCTAGATTTCGAAGCTCTATCCGGAGCATTAGAGCTGCTCTTTGGGGAGAAATGTTTGAAAGACTAAAGTAGGCTTCAATTAAAATCCCTTCAACAGAAGTCCACCGAAACACTCCAGGAGCTGGCTACGAATGTTGAAAGACTGTCTCACCTCGTCTTTACGGAATGCCCGAGAGAAACAAAGTAAATTCTGTCCCTGAAGTATTTTATCGATGGCATCTGGATTCCGAAATACAGAAAGTTCTGAGAATGGCGGATGTGAAGGATTTGAAATGCGTTCTAGTGTAGCCATGAAATTCGAGGCAGCCCAGCAAGCCACTCGTAGAGACCGCCACCCAATCAGAGCTGCTCTAGCCCAAAAACCAGAGGATCAAATGTCTATTCGTCTAGATGATTTAACCAGAAAACTGAATGCCTTGAGACGGTAAACTGGTGACAAGAAACCGACACTAAAGCCATATTTGGCTAGCCCAGTGGTGCTGTAGCGCGTCACGCAGCAGCATCACAGATCCGGGGTTCGATCCTCGGGCTCACAAGGTTAACTCCGCTTTCATACCTTCATGGGTCGATAAAATGAGTACCAGGTTCGCTTGGGGACTAAGGGGGTCCGGCGGCAAGCTGACCGGGGCTCCTTTGACACACTGACCACTCCAGCGCATATGCTCATTCACCCCTGGGTCCACAGTCAAGAAAGCAGATATCAGGGCACTGCAGGCGAGGACTTTCTAACGGCTGTTGCGTCACTGAGTTTAGTTTAGCCATATTTGTTTACATTTGAAACTTAGCAGAATGGTGAACTAAGTCAGTTTCTGAGTCTTCAATGTCCTTGCCGAGTGGGACCAAAAGTAGACTTTCAGTTTTGTTCACCGATAAATTTGCCTTCTTACCCGCTGGCCGAATTGCTTGTTTTTTGCTTAGAAGCTCTAATTTTAATTGTAAACATTTTTTTAAATTATTCTAAATGTATTAGGTGTTTTATATTCTTCTACATTTTTCAATTTTGAATGAAGATATTTTGAGGTTTTATGTGTTTGTGAGAACTAATTAATTAAATAAGAAATATATCTCTAATGAAATTCGAGGAAATAAGTTTAAATAAAATGCAGGAAACATGCGTATAATTTAATATTCCGTACAAGGAAATCATGTGGTGTACACATACGATTTTTTTTCTTTCGTATTTAATCTGCCTGCTATTAATTAACGATCTAAACTATCTAGAAACAATAGATGCAGTACCTAAGAATATTATTTTGTTGGCTTTTCAATCTGATTGATTTAAATAATAATACACTTGATTCATGATGTATTCTATTAAAAACATTAAATGTTTTAATAGAATTATATTACATATTTTTTCCCTTTTTAAACATACACAAGTCTAAACGAATATTCATCTAAATTCTATAAAATGTATTCCACCTGTGGAAACTCTAATGATAATCTTTAGTGATTAGTCATATTAAACTTTAAAAGAATCCTTTAGAGCTATCGTTAAAATCTAAACCCTTTCAGATTTTTCTTTTGCACATATCTTTGTTTAATAAGCTAACCAAAATTCTCAAAATCTTACTCTTTGCTTCACAAAATAAAGAGGGAAAAATTTTTTAAATGAAGTTTATATGAAATTTTAATCATAAGTTTTGATTTTTTAGCAAAATCATTGGATTTTTTTGGCTTATTAACTTGAGAAAATTGTTAAAAAGCAAGAAGTGATTATCCACTGTAGATAAAGAATTTTTCAGTTAAACGATTTAGTTGATAATGTTTCGCTTTGGCTTGAAAAATGAAATTGAAACATTTTAAGAAAATGTTTTTAAAATCAGCTTTCACTTAAAACTTATGAAATGAATTAATGAATCAAAAGGGAGAAATTCAGTTTATCATATATTTTAACGGTAACAAGTAATTAAATAATTCCTTTTACAAAATTCATCTACAGTTTTATATCATGAATAATAAAAGCGTTGTTGCTTAATAATACAAACTTTAATCGAATTCCATTATTAAAAATGTAATGTATTATGTTTATAAATTTATCAAGGGTATCCCATGCTTTTGTTATAAAAATATAGATGAATTTTATATAGATAATGATTTATTTTTTTATTCTCATTAAGCTCTAAGATAAAACATTTTTTCTTTCAGTTCATTGATTACTATTTTATAAGTTTTAAATACAAGCTTATTTCATAAAAAACATTGTTAATTTTTATATTGATGCTATTAACGTTCTTATTTTAATATAACTGATTAGAATAAAAATAGCAGTGGGAATCATGTTCTGTGTAAAACTATTATTTTGCAATTTGGAGAAAATAAGTATTCTTTTTACATAGAATGGAAAGCTTTAATTCAAAGTCCAAAGGAATTCGGAGTTTTCCCCACATCACAACAACTATGGACGACTCTGCGATGTGCACCTTTATCATTCATCTTCCTAAGTTCGTCTATTGAATCAGTGATAAATGACTCACATTCAGTATTTGGAAAAATTAATGATATAACTTCCGCAAGAATGCGTATTTTGCGCGAAAATAAAAAGATAACGTTTCCTATTAAAAGATGAGGACTGGGCTGGCAACGCTCCAAACTATCAGTAGTTTGTCAAACTAATTTAACAGTCATAGATCTAGAAAAGCGATTGTGAGCCATTTTCCTCAACTGACTTGCATTTCTTATTTGAATATATAAACGCTGAAAACTTTGCACTTCGTATTGGCAGCATATAGAATGCAATTTTAAGGCAAAATTAGTCTCTAAACGTTTTTATTCCAAATATAAAGAAATTACTATTTTCTTCAGATGTACGTATATAACGGAATATAAAAAAATTACGTGAAAGATATGAATGAAATTTTAGGTATTTTAAGTCACTTTTGCGTAGTCTAATATTTGAGTAGACGCTCAGCGGTAAGAAGCTTGCATTTTCCATGTTAATAGAAAATCATCTTAATTCAACTCTAAATATAGACTATGAGGTACAGAAAGTATATAAAAATGTTTTATGAAGTGTTCACGTACAGATGCAGAAATGTTCATTTATTCAGAATAAGAAAAAGGAAATATAACTTAGAGAGGAAGAGAGTTGTGCATAATTTATACCAACCTTTCGTTGCGAGTTATATAAATTGCTATACGAAAACTCACGAGTTATATTTTTGCAATAAAATAGAAAACTCTCTACAGCAAAATGTACTTATAGTTTATTTAATATGACGTTTTAAATTTAGTCTCATAGATTACTTATAAATTTAATTGTTTTATTTTCATTAAAATTTCTATTTTTCCTGTTTTATCAATCACACTGTTAATCACGTATCCCCCCAACGGCAGTTTTTTCTCGAGAAATGCCCTTGATACTTGATTTTGATCTTTATGATTCCACCGTAATTCTATATTTGTTATCGTTCTTAAATGTGTTGCGATGATTTATTTAAGTGACAATGATTGTTGTTAATTGCTATGTTTATTATTATCAATTTGTAAGTAATGGGCCCTTTCACTAAATGCCACTTGCATCAAATCTTCAATAAAACTGCAAGCGACTTATCTACGATGTCTAAGATGAAATGTCTATCTCTAAGATGTCTAAGATGAAAAGTCTAAGATGAAGTATGTCTAAGATGTCTAAGATGAAAAGTCTAAGATGAAGTATGTCTAAGATGTCTAAGATAGCTATGTCTATGTCTAAGATGAAAAGAGAAACGTAAGCTGGGTGTAAAAGACAATTTTATTTAAAACTAAGTAAGCTGAATAGAAGGTACACAAACCAGCCAGCAATTATGGCGAGAACTCAAAGTAAGAAAACTAAATCTAAGTATCCTTTAGTCAAAGGCTACGCAGAGAAATTTAAACGCGAAAGTTTGTTGTTAAATTTACACCGGCGTAAAAGCATATCCGCAAGAATAAAGCAGAACTGTCAACTACACAGACACTCTTAATTTAGAATAACAAACTACTAACGTGGCTTTCAGCAGGCAGAACACGCTATGTCAAAATAATCTCAAACCCTTACTTAAATACTCGCCACCTAATTTGCAATCTGGCAGGAAACCGGAAAGAGAGAAATGACAGCATAGGTTCAGAGCATAAAATAACTAGTTAATTAACATATATAAACCCAAGAACGTACTAACACTAGCATCAGGTGAGACTATTTTGGACTCCCTACAGTAATAATTCTGAAACAGTTTCACATTTCTGTCACTTAAAACTTATTACTTTTGACAAAATTTCTTTCTTCTCTCTGGTTTTATTCGCTTCTCTGTTGTTCATCGAATATAAGTTCAAGAAAATCATTCTCCGTTATCATTTAAGTATTGTATGTGTTTAAATATCGCTGGTCTAGCAAATTTTAACAACGTAGATATAAAAAAAGAAAATAAGAAACAGTGGGATGAAACGAAAACACAGGCACTCACGCGTAGTATAAGAACAATGCAGTAGACATTCACAGTTATATACGATGATTGAAACTACTTGAACATATCGAGATCTGATTGTTCTACAAGAGGCACAAAGGTTAGAGTTAAATCGTGTTTAAAGCGATATGGCTATAAAACGAAGCGCCGAAACACGATTGCGATAAGCCTCGCATACGAAGTGAGTATTAATGCGCGATATCTGTGAGTTTCAAACGAATGCATCTGGCAGCACACAGATCAGTGAATGAGGTAACATAGTGGCGACCGGACGATTTATTTTGGAAAAATGTGTGCTATATATTCATCTTAACCAGCAGTTATTGGACTACGAAAAGCATACAGCAAATGAATTTAGATCACTTAAGGTTCCCATAACAACGATTCCTACATTGAAGAAAAATTTCATAAAACAGGAATCGGACCAAATGCAAAGACAGTGGTAGATCAAAAGAGTGAGCATGGAAGGAAAACAAAATAATCGCTTGCTACTGAAAACAAAACCTCTTTGACGGCTATGGAGGAAGTTGCCAAAGAGAACATTACAATCAGTTTGCCCATATCATCCCTGCCTCATTAACAAACTGAGCGGGCATGATATTGTTACGGATTTTGTATTTAGTTAGCTATTTTAGAACTGTAATTAAAATCGTTTTATTTCTTCGTGTAATGCAGCGCGTGACGAGTTTTAAGAGAAAGCTGGGCCGAAAAAGTAAAAATACAAGAGAGCGTGCATTTAATATTTAATAAATTCTACTTTTTTTCTTTCCAGAAACCACCAAAAATTAAAAAGTACCAGAATGTTCTTGTGAATGATTGAAACGCTTTAAAAGCCAAACAGAAACGTTTCAGCTCAGTTGTTTAAGTGAACTGTTGTTGTTTACTTCGCTGCTGTAATTTTGAGATCGGATTAGCTTTCTCTGCGTTTTGAACTGTGTTCTATTTAACATTTAGTAGTTTAAAATATAACTACTGTGTGATATTATGAGAATATCTGTGAGGAAAAATTTTGTTTTGTTTAGTTATTTTTGTAAAGCTAACTAAATACAAAATCCGTAACACTATGGACAGATGTAGGTAGATAGGTAGGTAATTAATTATAAATGTAGAGGTCATCTAATGTTTACCATAAGAGAGCGGGTATTGATCGCATACAATACTGTGCACTATAACCTGGATATATAGTGCGTCATATCCAGGTTAGCAACATCCTTTCAACAACCAGATGACAACATATTCATGTAGCATTCAGTGTCATAAAATTTAGTCATAAGAAATGGTTAACAGTCAGAGACGTTCATGATAATTAGCTTTCATAAAGATTTATGATAATCAACATGCGCTGCAAAGTTCTTTGGTCTTTAGAAGCTAGGTAATCCACAATATTTTGCAATTTTTTTTCTTGCATGTTAGCGTTTCATTGCAAATTTTAGAAAATGTAAAAGTTTCCGCCTTAAGTTAGGCTTTTTTAGATGTAATGAAGTGAAGTTTAATGGACGTGAAAAAATAGAGTTTTCTGGTTAGTTCCTTTCTCCTCACTAGATAGACGTATGAGTTAGGAATATCAGCAGACGATGCTGTACTTCCGGAAGAAAGGAAATCCCGGAAATGATAAATGTGACGGAAATAGAGCTTCAGGTGTTACGGTTTGGAGTTGAACACTCGTGTCATGGAGTGAAACATCCGTTCTATTTCAATAGATCTCTGAGAAGAGGATGTTAATTCGAATCCGCTGAAAATGGTGCTTTTCTTACTAACCAGCATTCGAAGACACACCAAGATATCTTATAGAAGCACGGGGTTTGGTGAGGGAGATAACTATAGCGGCCAACCCGTATTCTTGAATAGTTAGAGGAGATATACGTAACATCGCTGCATCAGAAGAGGGAATCCAAAGATGATTCATCATCAGAAGATGCGGAAAGAATGGTTCCTATTGTAATTACTGGCTGATTTCTTCATTTGGGAAAATTTTAATGATAAAAATCTATATCCATGATATTTTTAAGATCAACGAGTTGAAACAACTGGTCCCCCAGAAATTTAGAAACATTTTTATTGAGCTGGGTTCCCAGTGCATAAAAATATATTGACTTATGGTCTTCAACAATAGCACATGATACTTAAATCGGGAAATAGAATTAGTAGTCGACGCTTTCACTGTTGTTTCAATTAGACAGCTCGAATTAGACAGAACATAATGCAGAGTTGGATAAATATATCTATAATTATGTGGCGGTTTTTATTTATTTAATTCTAAAGTTCTAACTTAGAACCCCACGGACACTAACAAGTGAATAATCGCTTAAGTGTGTGAATAAAACACGTAAGACTTAAGAAGGATTCACAACCCTTTATTTTTCAGTATTTTTACAATCAGTTTCTAATTGGAACTTTACACAAAACCTCCACTCGGGCTGGAACTTAAATAATAATGAATTTAAATTAAACTAAACTAGCTTAACTAAGCTATCTGAAAGGTATATCCAAAGCTATCAGAAATCTAACTAGTTAGCCCCTAAGTATTAATTAAATCGGCGAAGCCAAGCAAGGGCCTAAGGTATAGCCAAGCGTAGTAACTATGAGAGAAATTAGCCAAAGGCAAACGCGCGGTAATGAGGGAATCAGACTCTCTCTCTCTAGAAGTCGGTGAAACATTGACTTAAATAATACTCTTTCTCATTTGCATTTACTGCGTTCTAGTAGTTCTTAGTTCTAGTAACTAAGAGAGAAAGTAGCTAAAGGCAAACGCGCGGTAATGAGGGAATCAGACTCTTTCTCTAGAAGTCGGTGAAACATTGACTTAAATAATACTCTTTCTCATTTGCATTTACTGCGTTTCTGAAATTAGATTCTGACAGGAAATTGTAAGCTGAAATTAGAATAAGATAGGAAAGATACAAAACTTAAAATAACTGTTAATAAACCTTAATATACAATAAACAGTAAGTTCTAGTAAATCAGTACACAGATTACCCAGTGAAAGGAGCTATAATTTAGGACAATAATTTAAAATTAAATTTAAAGCAGATTCAAAGATCGTATTCATATACAATTAACCCTTTCATACGCGGGATTTTGTTTTTATGATGTTTTAACTAAAAAACTCTAGAAATTCAATATTATGATCCTTGAGACAAAAATGCATAAATTTAGAAAGCTATTCTTGCCTACTGATCTGCGGGTGGCGGTCGCAGTGTGAAACCAGGGCCTATCTTGAACTATGAAACTTACTGAGATAGTAGGGGGCGAGTACCTTTTTTCTTGCGCGTTGCCAATAAATGCCGAAATTTGCGAATTAAAAAAATTGTATTTACGCATCGCATTATATGTAAATTTTTTACATTATTTTATAAAGTAAACTGTCAGAACAATGAAAAAATAAACATTTAATGTAATTTTTCTATAACAGTGAAAACACAAAAACGTACATAATAAGGACGCTCAGATAAATGGATAAAAAGTCTCAGTAAAGTAAGGCTAAAAAAAATCAGTGATTTTTTTTAAATGTCAAAGAACAAAGTTTTTTTTTTTGTCAAACTTGTTCAAAGCATGTTTTCTCTTTTTGATACATGCATAGACCAACTTTGCACATTTCGCACATGTATCTTGTTCTACGCGGTTTGTCCCTTGTGCTATAAAATGCACACAGCCACAGTTTGCATTTTACTGGCATATGTCCAGCGTTCTTTAGTCTCTTTTAGTATGGTACACGACGTTTGTGGTTTTTTTTATGTTAATAGTGGGGAGGGAAGTTCTTTTTGGCTTTGGTGCGGATCCTTCGTTTCCAATTAATATTGATTTTATTCGTATTTCGCCTCAAAATATTTATAAAATATTTTTAATTTAAATATAACTTTTGCGCGTTTTATATTTTTAATTATAGCGAACTATATTTACATTATATTTGAAGCAAACGAAATAATTTATAAAATTACAATACTAACATAGGAAGCAAGCGTGTTGAGCTCAAAGAAAAATCTTTGGAACAATAAATGCATCTGTCCTGAGGAAATGAAAGACATTTTCACAGGTCAGGTGCTTGTATTGTTTAGTAATAATATAACACTGTGGTTTCAAAGTTTTTTATCTATATCCGAGTAAAAATAAACACTTCTACTTGAAAGCAACAACCACCATAATGAATAAAATATACACAGGTTGTTTATATTTGCAGTTTATATATTACTATAGTTTTATTGTTTATGATAAACACATGATGTGTAATGAATAACATTTGAAATTTAAAGTTGTTTATATCAATAAAAGGGAGTACTTTGTCTCATTGAAAACGAATTTTAAAAGACATTCGATTTGAAGTACTAAGACCAAAAACATGCATAGTTCTGAAGTCATTTTGTGTTATTTAGAGGTAAAAGATAAGTAATTAGTCGGTTTTCACTCAAAACTTTCAGAAGGAAGAGGGGAAAAATTTCAAAATTAGTGATTTCAGGGAGCAATCACTACGTATCAAAGTGTTTTAATGAAATCCCTGCGAACAAGTGTAGACAATCGCTACATAAAACCAGAATAACTGAAAATGTTTTTTAAAGAATTGAATAACCATGTGTCAAAATTTAAAAAAATTAAACCCATTAGTAATACTATAAGATATTTCTTCCGCCTTATTAGCATGCCTTCGTGGTGTAGTGGTCAGCACACTCGGCGCGTATTTGAGAAGTCCATGGTTCGAGGCCCGGTGAGGGCATTGCTCCATTATTCACATACCCTGCTTCGAAATAACCTAATGTCTCTACAGTGGCGTCCGAACTAAAACGTTGGTGGATGATGATTCTCCACCACCACGATTTGGCGACTGGATCCCCTAATCCCCAGTCGACCTTTAAAAAGGGGGAACATATAAAGTATTTTTTCCGCCTTGTTAGCATGCCTTCGTGGTGTAGTGGTCAGCACGCTCAGCGCGCATTCGAGAGATCCATGGCTTGAGTTCCGGCGAGGGAATTGCTCATTTTTCATCCCTCCTGCTATCAAAAAATACCTAATATCTCTACAACGTAAGAAACAAACTCAAATGCTAATGCTCGGAAAATAAATGGTTTAAAAAACCGCTCTAAAATATCAAGAAATATGTTAAATCAAAATGATTTTAGAAATAAAATGATTTTATTACATTTCCCCGACATTTTCATCACAGGGATGCTCTCTCGAGAAAGAAAAAGAAAATTAGCGTCTTTTTAAGCCACCCAATCTCCAGTTCAGAAAATTAATAAATAATTAACAAACATTTCAAACTGGAAAAAACAAGTTAAACTGTATATTAGCAGCCTTCTGAGGTCGGTCTTAGGAACAATCCTTTTACCCGTTTTCCTAAACACTTTAAAATGAGCTTCGCAACAGCACAGAGGGAGAAAATCTGTTGACCAAATTATTCTAGACACTCTTCAGGACAAGAAAAATCTTCAAAAAACTGTAAAACATTTATTCCTTTCACAAATTTGTTGGTAGTTTAGAACATTAATTAATGAAATTTGCATTAATTATTGTAATTATTTTAACTTATTAGCCCAAAGGGCGTTAACCCAGAAGGGGTATTAATTTCGTTTTTGTGTTGGTTCACTATAAGTGTCGGTTCACTTTTCAAATTGTTACCACCAAATATTAGAGCCCTATGTTATATTTCATGAAATTAAATAATGAAGAATCTGTATAATTAATTGCATGCATGTTTCTCGCATTGTGATAAAACAACGGTACCAAGAGCCATCCAGTTTTGGATAATGTAATCTTCCACTGAATCTGGAAGCCCGAATTTTGAATTTGAAATTCGTTTATTATTCATTTCCTATTTTGTAACACTTTCTTGATTAACAAACACAACGATTTCAAAGTGAGCAACGGTAATACTGTACGAAAAAAAAATTATCGCCAGCTTGCGAGATTGTGTATCAGAAATTCTAAAGATATGCTCATGCCATATTGCTGTTGAATTGAATTTTATGTTTTAAGTGCGAAGAAAATGATAGTTAATAAATATAGGTAGAGCACAAAATGTTAAAAAAAGCCCCTTTGGGCGTAGTACAAAATCTAAAAGCTTTCAGATTTTTTTATTTCTTTATTATTTTTTAATTGCTGATTTTTTTGTCTTAATTTTGCTGTCGTATTAAATTATTTTTACTTTTCAACTTAATGGCACACATTTTTATTATAAACTATGCGATATACTTTATGAAATAACAAACTATATTTATATATATATAAGCTTGTAATGCGAAACTTTCAGAACACATCGAAGTAGAATTCACCATTATAGAATGTAAAAATTTAGAAATATAACAGATATGAAACTTTTTCAAATATTTCACTCCTTTTACTAAAAAATGATATTTATTCTTCCTTACGCATAAAACTAAAACTTTACTATTATATAAAAGACAAATTCAGGCAAAAGGAATTTCAATTTTAGAAATTCTAATTTCGTTTTTTAACATAAAATAATATAAAGGGAAAAACAAAAAAACTTCTGTAAAAAGAAATCTGAAAGTTTTCAGATTTTATATTACCCCTAAAAGGGCCTTTTTTTAACGTGTAGTGTGTTACCTTTATTTATTAAATGTCATGTTCTTTCCATAAAATTAAATTCAACAGCAATATCACAAAATAATTTTAAAAAAGCATATCTTTAGAATTTTTGTTACACAGTCTCGCGTGCTGGAGATAAAATGTTTTTTTTCTGAGCACAGAATTCCTTTAAATATAAAACAGGGAGATAATGTTTGGTGGCAACAATTTCTAAAGTGAAACGGACATTTAAAGTTCTCAACGCAAAATGGCAAGAGGAAATTAATTGCCCTTCTGGGCTAAGGTCCTTTGGGCTAAAAAGCTATGTTATCATGTTATCGTTTGAAAAAAAATTAAAGAAAAAAAAGGAATTTATATATAAAAGCTGCATGTCAGCATCAGAATTAGGTGATATAGTATTTATTAACGAACACTAAGAACCATAGTCATTATTTAAATATTTGAAAAGATAATTTAAAATTATCCGCCCAAAATTCGGTTACTAGACACAGTTTTTTTTATCAGTATAATGATTCTAAGCACACGACCTTCTAAGTTACCTTTGCGGTGTCTATAATTGTCCATAAATTCTGAAAACATCACCTCAGTCGTTAGATTTAAATCTGATAAAACCCATTTGGAGAGAACTGGAGTATGAAGACACAATATTAAAAGGAAAACCCACGATTTGAAGCTCATATTTATTTTTCTTCTGTTTTGAAAGGCATCTCCAGAAAATTTGCCTTCAAAACTTTACATGAGTAGTTGCCTGCCTTCAGAACGCAAAACTATTCAATCCCCAATAGCTTCTATTATATGAGGATATATTTCATTTAAATGATGCGGCAAAGATGGGCATGACCAATATTTTAAGCTATATTTAGTAGCAAACTCATATCGAAATATCGAATGGCTGCATAAAAAATGTATGTGGATGGAGTATAACCCAAACTGATTGAATACTCCAAAATTCTTCTTTGGCTGCAAAGTTAGTAAATTGTTCTGAAAGAATTGATTAGCCTTACGGTTGGTTGAAACAAATGTTGTGTGAAATTAAAAATAAATACAATAATCATAAATAAATAAAAATATAAATAAATTTCGTAATGCTTCTGGTTGTAAAACATATTTTTCTAGCAATCGACTTTACAGTTTTAATAGAATGATTGATTCCACTGCTATGTATGGCGCTCATTAAATCCCTTGGATATTCATCACTAAAATCTTACATGAGCTATTTCAAAAACAAAAAATCTTGCTACATAATATTGTATTAGAATACAGCAAAAATGCACCATTCCGCTAAATTTCCTATCTTAGTATCTCCAACAAATTCGAAGCTAATAACTTATTTTTCTTTGCATTCAAAAAAGGTCTAAACTGAAAAAAAGGGAGAG
This sequence comes from Stegodyphus mimosarum, assembly GCA_000611955.2. Classification (NCBI taxonomy): domain Eukaryota; kingdom Metazoa; phylum Arthropoda; class Arachnida; order Araneae; family Eresidae; genus Stegodyphus; species Stegodyphus mimosarum. The sequence continues at coordinate 284,642 of KK114981.1, read as the reverse complement.
TCTGACAGGGAGGTCCAAATTTAAAAAAAATATGTTTCCCATAAATTTAAATCCTATTTTCTTGCTATCTGTTGTAGAATAGAACTCAATCTCTTCTGAAATCACGCCGATAACTTATCCATTCATCTAGACCAGGGATTCTGAACAGCGGGAAGGGGAAATTCCTTCTTGGAGGAGAAATTTCGTACTTTCAAGATGAATGTGATCAGCATTTTATTTTAATCTTAAATATTTGCTTTAGTTTATGAATAAAAAAATACTTTTAATCAAGTTTTGGTATTTATCAAAATTTTCTATACATATTTGTCTTTAATTCATAAACACATTAAAAAATTTCATTTAAGTAAATGTATACGTATTTTTCAAATTTTGGTCTAGCAGTGTTAAAACGTAAAAGCATTGCTTGGGGCAATCCTTTTACGTAGGGGCTTATAACAATTTTTGCCCCATGTAAAAGGATTGCATGGGGCAAAAATTGTTGAGACCATTTAAATCCCATTCCCCCCCCTCACCGCTTACGAAAATCACAATGCCTATCAACTTATTTCCACAAACACACCAAACTGTGATGCAAATGTAATCCCTTATTTTTAATTTTAATGCTGTATTTTTTAAAAGAGATTTGTGAGGCATTTATGAGGCAAAACGGAATGGCCACGTACTCTGATACGGTGATAATTTGTGTCTTTAAATACTTTATTGCATCGTTACCCTTCTTGATTTGACATAGAACGTTCTTCGGAGAACAACTAATCTCATCTGTTTGGTAGTCGTCACACTCTTTACTCTCGTTCTCACACAGTGTGGTTTTGCTCTATAACATATATAACAGACTATTACATAATGGATGTCACGTATATTGATGTTCGCACAGATATGTTCATATCAACAGGGGTCCTATCTTTCAATTTTCAGCTTGAATTTCCAACAAAACTTCATCTTTGTCAATTGCATTAATTGTAGCGTTTCTTCTAGAACAGCGTATCACGCTAATAATGAAAATAATCCTTTTGATTTCGTTATTAATATGAAACGTTGTTTCAGATAGCAAACTAATATAATGCTGTTTTCGATAAAGCACCATGCATGCCTAAATTACTTCGAAAGCATTTGTTTTCGATACATTTAAACATCACGATATATTTAAACCTTTTCAAATGATTTGATGTCCTGACATAATAGAAAGTGTCTTCATTTGAAGGAAGGTTTTTTTGGTAAATATTATTTGCAAGAACTCCAGCGAAATAAATGCATAACTATGACCTGAATAATTAAGACTCGCTTTTATTTAATTAGTGCACATTCCACCTGGTATTAATTTACGATGAATAAAGAGCATAGCAAATTTTCCTATCAATTGGTACACAGTTTTAAACGTAAGAGCTATTTTTAGCACCTTTAATTTCTGGGGAACACTTTCTTAAATAGTCTGTAAGGATCTTAAATTTGACTAACGTTTATTTTATTTTAAAACTTTACTATCATCTCTGATTTTCCACTTCCAGCCAGAATTAACGCATGAATATGTTTATGCAAACTGCACTTGCTAACGCCTAAGCATTTAAGTTGTAGCTTTTTGCCAAGAGCTTAGTAGAAAAAAAAAGAGTGAGCCATCTTGCCACGAGTTTTCACAAGAGCTTGACGTCAGTTACTGTTCGCCTTTAAGGCCAGAGGTTTTAGTCCTTTTGAAAGCTAAAGACGTGCTGTAGTTTTCCACAATTTGCGTATTACAGACGTAGTAATTTAAAAGGCCAGTCTTAGTGTTAGTCATCTGTGTAAAATATTAAAAGTTAGCTTTTATTTAAATTTTAGTTAGTTAGTAGTCTTATTTTTTTACGTTCAGACCACAAATGGTTGATCTTCGTATCCCGAAGTGTAAGAGCGACTGTGAAAACGTGAAAAAATAAAGGGTAATTTTAACCCTTCTCATCTTGCCGTCTTTGCTACATTCCATAGGACATAGTTTGCAGTCAACTCACTGTCCAGTCAGGACACGTCATGTGCGCCAAACAGATAAAAAGCAATACAAGTCCTAATAAGTCTATCTATCTTAAATGCTTAGTAAAAATTCTTTCAGATGATAAGCAGCTTCCACCCTTTTTCCATTAACTAGGTTTTAAGTATATTTGTAGAGTCCTTACGTATTTTTTTCTTTTGAGTTAGGTGACGTGAAAGATGCACAATGTCCTCGCTGGGACTCAAACCTGAACCTCTCGAATACGCGCTGAGTGTGCTACCGTTATACCACGAAGGCACGGTAGAAGGGGAGAAAATACCTTATATACTCTATATTGAAAAAGAAAAGATTATTTGTTGAACTTTGAAGTTTCTAAAATTATGAGAATGATATGTGATTTTAATTACAATCAAATAATTTCTGAACACGGGCTCTTTCCGTTTGTTACGAAACGCCTATAAAGGGCGCTGTACCCCGCCTGTTTTTCTTGAGTGTAGTTTTGTAATCTGTACTATTGAGATGTGCTTAACTACGAATAAGAATGTGTGTAAGGGAGTAGCCGGCTCTAATAATTAGCGGCAAATTAATACCACATTTGGGTAATCTTGTAAATAAAATAAGTTTGTTATGTTTAAAGCTGAGCTTTTATCACGTATTACTTACAGAACTGAGCCACCAAATTGCGATGTTGATAGTTACACGTTTTGGATTAGCAAATTTCCCACTATTGTACCTGAAAAGATTTAATTTGCAAAATAATAGTCTTTGTAGTTTTCGTTGTGCTGAAGGCAATGCATGACATTTCGTATTGTCGTATCGTATCGACAATTCGTAGTTTTGTAGTACTGAAGGCAATGCACAATATTTCGTCGAAGACTGCGTATTATTGTGACATGTTAGGGAAAAACGTGGTAACATAAAGGAATTCTACTGTCGCAATAAAGAGTTCAGATTTGCAAAGGATTTGATGAACTTTATGATAAATAGCAATAGAACAATACTGGGAATTTTGGTTTGATGTTTTTAACTATATTTCTATTTTAATCTGCGTTTCAATCTTCTGTTTTAATCTTTTAACTGTATTTTTGTTTGTCTGTGTTGGGTGTGCTGCGCTAACCTTGAGGCCGACTTTTATCGGCCAGGAGGGTTGCAGCACTCTCGTATGTTATTACATTACATTACCTTATATACTCCCCCTTCTAAAGGGCGATTGGAGCTAAGGGGGCACAGTGGTTAAATCCTGGTGATGAAGAATTATCATCCACCACCTTTTTAGTTCGGGCGCCACTGTAGAGTCATTAGGTTTTTTTTGAAGCAGACGTGAAAGATGAGCAATTCTCTCGCCGGAACTCGAACCTGGACCACTCAAATATACACCGAATGTGCTACCGTTACACCACGAAGGCATACAGAAAGGAGGGAGAAAATAACTTATACTTTAAACGCTACTAATAATCTGATAGGGTTCTATGTTGCTAAAATGAATATAACTGTTTTAAATATACAAATTCATGTTATCTAATACATAAGTTTATTTGCTAAACATTTACGAGCTAGGATTCTATCTGCTACTAAATTGTCTTCCATTGGCCACACAATGCTCCTGTAGCAAAGCTAGAAGATAAAAAGTACTTTAGTAACCACTTACGAACTTTCTCTTTACTTTATGGTTAATCGAACAGAATATCCTTCTAAGCAAAGACCTTTCCTTATTTATTTTATGACCTTGTTTATGTAGTGCTCCGTACCTCGTACCGGAATATATAAGAACACATAACTGAAATATCCTCCGTAGAGAACAAAGGATTCCGCAGTTGCTGCCCATCGATTATTTTCTTATTCTTTTCTTGAAGAGTCCAGTGTCACGCCTTTCCCTTTAATGTATCGAGGATCTTCATGAATAAAGCATCAGCTACACTAAACTGCAACTTTTGCAAGCACTGGCCGAAGTCTCCAGAAAAAAGAAAAAACAAGAAAAAAATTGTGCGCCTTCCCAGAAAAAAAAAAGAGGAAAAAAGTGCTTCTTCGATAGGCGAAAAAGATGCTTCTGCGAGAATCACGCCCTGCAGGTTTCTGAATGTGACGTTTGGAACTGAATACAAAGTAAACAACATCAAGTTTTCGGAGGTGCAATATGTAGACATATCAGAAACGTGTTTTTGTCAGTTAAATTGTAGTCTTGTCACATTTTCTAAACATATTTAGAGTAGATTTATTTCAAATTTGGAAGATACGTGAAGTATTTTGCATCTTCAGAAAGTAAAATATTTTAGAAATTCTCTGTATGCAAAAATTTTCAGTTCAGCTTTTTCAAAACTTTAAAAGCCTCGGGCGAAATATTAAGGAAACCTACACTTGACAAAATTTTTGAGTTTTCTAGCAGTTCAAATTTTTCAGCTGTCTTCCCTTTGATTACTATTATTTCTGAAATCTTAGAAAGGAGGTATCTTTGAACTGAGTTTCTCTGTCATAGATTTCGACGAAAACCTCCACTTATTCCAGATTAAAATTACATTTAAATTTGTAGCATTTCCTATACTTTGGTAGCATAAACTAGCTAGACGTTGGATGAATTATCCACAAGTACGTAATTAAGGAATTATCCATAAGTACGGCAGAATCCCGAGATATGTGTAAAGTACCCTTTACTAACTCAGATAAAAATTCAGAGACCTCACCGATTCGCGCTTACAGAAGCCAATACTTTTGGCTTAACTCAAAAAGGTAACGGCTAACTTAAAATGATATAGAATTCTGTGTAGCCTAATGGCTTCACAGGTTGCTTAACTCGCAGGCTGGTTCTGACTTGTCAAAATGGGCGTAAACAAGCCTAATGGCAGGACACGCTCAACGTCGTAGAAGTCTAGTCGCTAGTAAATCAAAGATAGCAAAGCGGCCTTCAAGCAGCAAGAACATGCTCTAAATTCACCTTCTAAAACCTTCCCCTAAAAACTAACTTCTTTCTACCTCTTTTGTACACACGCGAGCTAGATCGTTTAAAATCTGACAAGAAAGTGTGAGTTGAAAGCAAGAGCGATTGGAAAGGTTGCTTCAAAATAAAATTAATTGTCAGGTAAATTAAATAAATCTTCCCAAATGATCAAAATCAAAAGGATTTTGTTGTTTCCGATTAAATTAGCGAGCACATTTAGAGTGATTACAAATTTAAAAGAATTTGCAAGTAATCAAGTAATCTACAATGGACCAATAAGTTAAAAGATAATTTTGGTATTTTTCAGAAAGGGTCTGTTTAATATATGTTGATGGATGATATTAAATTAAAAGCATGTAAATATATTATGTTTTTAGAACATGATTACGGTTTCAGTTTGTTAGACACATAAAAATCATTTTAGTTTATAACTGAATGTTTCGGCGATTTTACATGTACTTGGAATTGATTTCTTATAATTTTAATATAATGTACTTTGATTTGATGCTTAGAATCTCTCTTTCAGTTAATTATACTATGCAGCAGGAAAATTATAATTCATGAATAAATATACTTTAATGTAGTTAAAATTATAGTATGATAAATATTAAATTAAAAAATTTGCATAAACATGAAATGTTTTGTTTAACAGTTTGTTTTTATAGGAAATAAAGTTTAATAATTTATGAGGTATTTAAAACAACTATAACAATCGTTTAATTTTTAAAATGGGCAAAATGGTGTCGACATATCCATACTGTCGTCTTATAATGGATTCCGTAAGATTACTTATCACTTGTTACTAATTTCTGAAATTTCAGCTTGTCCAAATAAAAATATAAAAGCTTAAAAGATCCTTTACTTTATTGTACTCCTCTTAGGGGAAGATAAAAGAAACAGAATGTAGCTTATTTTTAAAGAAAAAAATAATCTATAAAATGCTATCAAACTTGTCTTGATAAAATACATAAATCTATATCTCACATCAAAATCAGGAAATAGACAGACGATAATGAAGTAGCAGCTGGATTTGATAGCGAGATGGGCTAACATCAGCTGCAAAGTGCAAATGGACGAGGCATGCCGAGGAAATAGTAGTAAGTAAGAAGAATAGAGGTAATAGGTGAGAAGTGCAGTGGTATAATGGTAATAGAAACATGCATAAGGAGAACAGCGTAGGTAGTTATCAACTTACGGTGTTTAAGCTGAATGACAGAAAACTTTGAATACTTTGAAGTCAATCATATGAAATTTTAAAGTTTATTGTCCTTGGTAGCTGCCATCGTGTCTGAATGTCTGTTATTATTAGTTACCACCATGACCGGAAATACCGGAAATACAGCAGAACTTCTATTAAGCAGGCTTTTTTTAAGGTCTCTGTTAATAGAAACGATAGTCAGCTTCAGTTACACTTGCCAGCAAACTGAGTTGGCACGTTTAAAGAAGAAATGTATAAGCCGCTCAACCGGTATAGTGGTTAGCGTCGCTGACTGCCGTGCCAAAGGGCCCGGACTCGAATTCCGGAGAAGGCATGGTTGTTTGTAAATGTATAGTGTCTGCGGCAAATGCATGGCGGCATTCCAAATATGCGGAGAGTCGAAAGTCCTCTCGTGTGGTTTGGTGGAAGGGGAAAGGGGAGGGATCTCTCTCCGACCCGTTCCCCCGGGATGTTCTCCATCAAAATTGGGGGCGAAATTGAGCTAAATCGCACTGACAACTGTAAGGTACTCAAGGTTGTTGCCAACGACAGACGTATCTTGCGCTCCTTGCCAGAAGGAATTTCGTGGGCTTGGGATGATGTTACTGTCACGCAAGCAAGCATAAGTAACAGCAACAAAAAGTAGCAGAAATGTAATAAATATTAAAATGGGTAAACCGAAAATCAGGAATATTTGCGAATTTTTAAAACCGTTGATTTTTTAACGTTTCTTCCAGTAAAGTGTTATTTAACAGTCTTTCTGTAATACATTATGGTAAAAATGTGATTTATCTATGACGTTTCAAACAGTCTGGGACAAGTAACACAAGTCAATGGTGGACGATCGCTTTGCTGGTGCATCCACCAAGAAAGAGAACATAGTAAAATCATTGACTGTGTTCACTAGGCGGAGTCTAACCTCCAAGAACAATCTTCGATACCTAACCATATAGCTTCCCACAATCAAGGGACCACCACATGGTACTTGCCGAACCTGAACCTAACACCGAATAAACAATGGTTCTAGTCACTGTAAAGACTGATCATTTACTCCAGAAGTCCAGACTCTCTAGGTACAGGTCCTAGCCAGAACACCGGGAGTTGTTGCTCGGTCGACCCCGGGGGGGGATCCATTACATACGATGAAAATTATGAAAACTTTCATGCAATCAGTCCATTTTAATCCAAATTGCACAGTCTATAATAAATAGTTTTACCAATCGGTGACTACTAGCTTTAAAACCTTGAGCAAAGCTTTTTAATGTATGAAACAATATCTTTTGTATGATTTACCCACCAAAATTTCGCATGATCGTAGCTGACAGAGTTACACGACAGTCGCAAAAAAGCAACATGCTTCTTCAAAAATTTGTCTCTTAAAAATGCATGTAAAGGACTTGACAAAATTTCACAATTTGTAAAAGTTTTACTTGAGTTTAAATCCAGTTTTTTCAGGAATACATTAAATCTAGTGTTAATTATTTCATAGCTGAAGAAAACAATTTTTTTAATAACAGAAGAGTTTTTTTTAATATTAATACTTGCACGTGTGAACTTATTTTTAGAATTTTGACTAAATAATATCTGAAAACTCTGTTGGGAAACAATTCGCATGGTTTTAAGTTTATTCTTTGTTAACTGAGTTTTCGATTACCCGAGGCAATTATGGTCCCAAATATGTCGGATAATCGAGGTTCTAGTGTATAACTGTAATATCGGCGTCATGAAAAGCATGCATCTAATCGTTTTTATGGATCATGGGCAGATGCTGTGACAGAATGATTTTGCCTGGGCCTATTCTAATTTTGGTGCAGAATACTCGGAAATAATTTTGGTGCAGGATACCTCGGAAACGGACTGTAGGACTTTCCTAATTAACAATAGAACTGATGATAGGACTTTCCTATCATGAACTTTGTTGTCTGTGTACGGGTTTCTAATAATGAACGCTCACAGACCCATTGATAGCTTGATACAATTTGTTTTTACGAAACGAAACATTACACAATTCTGGAACTTTCCACAAAATCACTCGCCCATCTCTTTTGAGTATCGTCGAACACAATCAGTAGTTGCCTTACAAACTACTAAGAACGTTAAACGCAACGCAATGCAAAGCTCATCTAAAAGGCGAAGCTCTTACGGATATCTATATATTTAGAAGTCCCTCTGAATTAACAATTGAGAGAGTAATGTTCTGTCCGGTCTTACATAGTTTTCCTCCTGCCTCCCGGGATCATGATATGGAGCGGATGGAATGGCCAGTTCAATTTCCAACCTGAATCCGATACAGCATCTTTGGGACTACTTTGGGAGACAGATTGCTGCTTTAAGTCCTCCTTCAAGGGCGTTAGATGAACTTGAACAAGGATTACACCGTGTCTGGTCGTTGTTTCGTATTTCACTGACCGACAACTTAATTGACAGCATGGAACTTCGCTGCCGCCAATGTATTGCAGCTAGTGGTGGATACGTTCCTCATTAGAACCCATTTTTGTAATGTTACCACCCCATTTTGCCTCAAAAAACAGTGATATACTATTTCTCCAAGACTGGATTTCTCTGCCAAGAGTGCATTTTTTTTTTGTTGTAATTCATGTTTGTGTTGAACTTTGGAAACATTCTGTCTCGCATTCATTAAATAACTGTTTTAATGTCCTTTAAATTTCTTGTTTCTATGTCGCTTCATTCTCAAATTAGACGCTAAACACATGCTGTTCCTTAACTTTTGGAGAGCAGTGTGTTTTGAACACCCCATTTCGCAAAGGTGATATGGAATTATAAAAGTCCTTGCGTTTCCGATTTCGCAAATGATATGCCATTTGATTTTACCAAGCTATCAATCGGGCTACATTTACTCCAGGAAAATTATCGGATACTTGAAATGAAACTCAAACTCTATCATTTATTTATATATTATTAATTTGAATTAAGGGAAATTTAGTGCTTTTCTGAAGACAAAAGCTTAGGTCCCACGTCCCACTTGTTCAGAAATAAAGTGTCTTTTCGATATTTTTTGCTTAAGAATTTCTCAAGAAAAGATAAAGTTTCTTTATTTTTTTTCTTTGGCAGTTTTTTTAAGTTTTATTTTATCTGAGTGCTTTTCTTTTGCGTTTATTCAGTCGTTTGGAAATTGTTTTTGTAAAAAAATGATATTCCTTCCAAACAAATGCTGCAGTGTTTTTTGCCCACACAAACTATGTCAAAAGGACCAGACTTTTACAGATGTCTGCAAGCTACCAAAAATGTATGGATAGTCATGAACCGAAATTCGTCAGAAATGCTATGGACACTCCTCTTTTTCAGTGAGCCTGGTGCAAACAATAGCTCTCGTTGTTAAGTCCAGTAACAAGAATTTTTTTCACATCTTTTCACATCCTCATATTTTTTATAGCGGGATTTTTTTAACGAAACGTATATGTGCATTTGAAAAATGATTTGTGTTTGTAGATAGTCATAAATATAAATCATTCTGACAAGAAGATAAACATACTGTAGTCAGTTAAGTATTACTCTACTTAATCTCATGTTCCGGTCAGCGTAACATCGCCTTAAACAAACCAGATTTAAAATTCTCATTGCCATATGAGAAAAAAATGATAACAAAAATTGCAAAACTGTATAGTGCTGCAGAAATTTTACCTTGAACTTGTAGTAAGCTTCCTTATAAGACAAAAACTAGGGCAAATTAGCGTATATTATATTACGTATACAATACCGACGAATCCATCATAATTTGAAGTATATTTCAGATAGAAAATATATACATTTAATGTACACAACATAAGAAACATCGTAGTTTACTTTAAATGTTCCTGTAATAAGAAACAAATAATGAGCAATACGAATTAGCAATAACAGAAATAATTTAGTTTCGAATGTTAAATAGCACTTTTTCTTCAGCTGCAGAAGTGAAAAGACAAAAAAGAAACGTATGTTTATGCGAGAAGAACAGAAAAATTTCTAAATGCCAGAAACCAAAATTACTCAAGCTTTATTCTTGATTAAACAGTGAAAGGTAGAAATTCAAAAATAATTCCTTGAAAAGCTGACGCTAAACAGAGATTAGACGTGGAATCATTAACCAGAACCAAAAGATTTTTTAGGAATGTAAAATGCCTCCAAGGAATTTATTGAACAAACGGAAAAACGGAAAAGGTTCTTTTGAATAATTTTGACTGCAAAGAAACAGAAAATAAGATTTTTTAAATACAGAAAGTAAGATTTATCAGTCTAGATTTTCCGAATATAAGTTTCAAGCTCTTTAGGGCGAAATTTCAAGGCTCTCCTTGTTTTGGCTATGTTTATAAAGCCAGATTGGCAACGAATACTATAAATATCTTAGATTATATCTGGAATTGCATCTTCAAGTATCAGACTATGAATTTTTTAAAAAACACATGATGCGAAAGATTAACTTACTTAAAATACAAATATTTAAGACGAAAAATGTTTTCCTGCGTTGAAATGAAGAGTTTCAACCGCTTAATCAATAAACTTTCTTTATGATTCGTACTCTATTCATTTTGTTACGCTCTCAGGATACTTAGAAAGCTTTGACTGTAGTCTGTAGAGTCACTTAACATAATGTTGATTTTATTTACAAGAGCTGAATACTCTATTTAATTTCATGGAAGTCGATTTGAAAGTGAAATTCTGAGAAATATGTGGGTACTCACAGTAAACATGCACAATTGTAAAGAACACTGCTCTTAAAGAATATTTAGTTTATTATAGTGTAGCTAACTGCTGAATGTAGGCTCGGCTTCAGCACTTTCGCCGTCCTAGGCGATGCAAATGACGCGACATGCAAATTAAATATATTACTATGTTTCTCCAAAATTAAAACCAGGTCTTATGTTATTGCGGTAAAAATATATTTACGGGTGCCCTGGCAATTTTTGGCCCCAAAATCGCCGCTACACAAAGCCAAAATAACAAACCAAAGAATTGCCCAAACTCGGTATCAATGTACACATCAACCTATTTTCACTTAAAAAAACATCCCAGAACTGCACAAACTTAAGCATTGCGCACTCCATTTGTTCATGTACACATCGATTTACATTCACTTAAAAAGTCAAAGGAGCAACCAACAAAAATATATAATCTCAGTAAACTACTTTTGAAATCACACAATGAAATAACATAAAAAATGAAATTCATCTTAGCACTACACAAAGAAAATATCCGCTTATCTTATTTACAAATTTCGTGTCTCCAGTCAAATAAAATTTCTTAATAACATCGAAAGACTTCCTAAAATTATCTGAGCTAGAATCTGCATACTGGCCTCGCCACATAAATTCACAAAAATAAGAGTAAAAAATAAACTCCTTAATGCCGGTATCCTCCGACGTTCGACCATACGCATTTCCTCCCTACAAACAGGACTGCTACTAAGTAAACTTTCATTTACACACCAGACAATTAATGTTTTTTTCCTTTCCAAATTATACAAAAAACTTCAAATTAATCTTACCACATTCAGCCATTTTACCGTGCAAACCATAAAATAAGCAATGTACTTTCTAACCAACATCCAACACTTACAAATCCCATCTGTCAAATTCACTGCAATCACGCAACCAAATACGTCATAATAGGGTTTCCATAGCATTCAGCTACTCAGGTTACCTTAAAAGAAACAACATAACGATAAATGAAACAACTACTTGGCGATAAATGATACAACAACTTAGCGATAATCCAAGGGGCACCCTTCAATATACTCTAACCATTAATGCTTGCCCATGAAAACACATTAGATTTTAAGGGATATCTTATTTTTCCATTCCCAATAATTAATATTTATCTTTACATTATCAACATCCTCAAGAATCTACATTTGTTCATTTATTCAAGTGCACAAATTTGCATTTATGCAAGTACAGTTGCGTTAACGTCTTCTAGAACAACGTCATAAAGTACCAAGCCTCACTCCAGCTTGAACTTTTTGCTGCTCCCTTTCCTGTAGAATCCTTGACCTGAACTCTTATATGTAACAAAAGAGCCGCCCTTAGATAAGTATTTTTGTTCGTGTAGTCAGCTGATAGTGCACTGGCAACATAGCTGTCAGTGAATTTATTTCGTAAATTCTTTAGCTAAGTCACATCTTGTAGGTTAGGCTACACAAAGAGTAATTTTCCTGCTAGTATTGGGCTGTTGGTCTTCTTAGAGGCGATTCATATTGCTGAAAAACGCCACCCAATCCAATATTGTGATGCTTTGAAGTCATATGGGGATACTGTGCTGCCCTGCAAGAGAAAATAGTAGTTAGTAAATCTCAGGATACAAAAATTAGTAATTTTCAGGACACAAAAATCTTATACAAAAATTAGTAATGCTTTCACTGGGACTCGAACGAGGTACGCGCTAAGTGTGTACAGTTACACCACGAAGGCATGCTGGAAAGAGAAGGATAGTACCTTATAGTATTATTTAAGGAGACGGAGGACTTTAAAATAGCTAAGAAGTTACAAGCATTTAAAATGTGTAAACGACATAAACTTTGTCCTTTAACTTTTGGAGAAAATGTAAAAAAAATGTATTTCAATAGTTATTTACTGATGTTATAATTTATATATTTGACCAAAAGAAGTGTTTATTTCCAAAAAAATGGCTAAAAATGTCAGAATTGACAACTATAACTTTGTTTATGTAAATGCTATACGCGTAGAACAGAAGAAAACAAACTCGTTTACCCTACTCGTTGCATAAAAGCGTGTGATCAACGTCGCTTGAACCAAAGCAAAAAGAGAAGTTTAGCTGCTTGGGAAAAAACGGAAATAGTAAAAAATATTGTAAAGCATTAAAAGATAATGTAACAAATAAAGGTAAAATATATAGTGCGGATGAATTTTAAAAGTTTCATTGGATATAATGCATAAATTGTTTATACCTATAACTTCGAATCATATACCAATTTACGATATCTTTATTTTTGTCCTACATAATATTATGAGATTAAAAATAGTTAAATGATACGAAAATGTTATTTAGTGTTTAAAGATTCCTATTTCATATAATAAATTACATTAAGTTAATTTGCTTATACGTTCAGTCTTATCGTTTTGTTATATTAAGTTATAAATTCATATTAAGTTAATTTACTGTTTCTCATCACCATGTATTAAGGGTAAGTTTGAAGAAAAGCTTTAAACCCGGTTTTCTCAAAACACATTTTTTCGCAGTCCGTATGTTTTGAAAATGCTCCATGCGACACATTTTTAGTTAAAAATGAATGATATTTGGAAGCAACTACCTTTTTATATGTTACAGTAGATCTGTGTATGCATTTTTAGATATGAGGTTTTTAAGAAGTTTAAACTTGTGATAATGTTTAACAAAAGGTGACATATTCGATAACGGATACACAGAAACTTTTGTCAAGTCTTTATAACTAACTAAAAGGAAAAATTATGAAAAAAATATTGAAAATTAGAGTGCAAGGAGCATTTTAAATCTTTAAAAATAATTAATTATTTGTTTTAAAAATTTTTAATTTAAAATAAATTGAAATTTTGAACATATATTTTATAAACTGATGTTATAATATGTATATGCATAAAATTTCTTGTTAGGAGCGCAAAAACTTAAAAAACTAATTTTTAAGTCCACCGTCCCCTTAAAGACTTGGAAGACAAAAATAGCAACAAAAATTATTAAGAATGATAGACCGTAGAAAAGCAACTAAAAATCCGACTGTCAGTATCTCACAAATCTCTGTCCACTGATTCTCTGAATGTTCTCAGTATCATTGGAAAATAAAAGCGTGCAAGAGGAAACTAGGTTTGTGATTTAGTTATGTAAAATAGTCAAATGTTTCACTATTCTCAACTTTAAAATCTTTTCTAGTAGAAAATGATATCGTTTTTGCAAAAGAATTATGCACTGACGTATATTCGCATCTTGAAACTCTGAGATCACATTCTAATATTTAATTTTAAATGGTAAGACAAATTTGGATGGATTCGTGATCGTTTCCATTGCAGTATTAAAAAGAAACTGGTATTGAATGAAAAAGAACAGTTAATTGAACACTCGAGTGATTCCGTACTTAAAAATGAAATTCTAAGCGGAAGGTATGGTTAATTTCTGGATTTCATTACCAGAGGAAATAAAATAGAGTGAGTGAATTGTGCTGCGGTGCTTTAAATACTCTAATGCAGTTTGCTTCTACGCATTTCTCTAAGGAATTTTTGTCAGCAATTCGAATAAACACAAATTTCCGAAATCAACTTGATTTATGTATCAGTCTCAGACTTACGCTTACTAGTATGCATTCAAATATACAACAGGTGTACAAGAATTTGTAGGTTATTCCATCTCATTATTATGAGTACTGGCTTTGTATAATTTTTGGTTAATAAGATAAAAATTACCCATATTACAGAGCCTTGAATTATTAAAAAAGAATATAAATTTTCTTATGTTAACTTAGTTACTTAGAGTCAATGCAAAATTAAACGAATTTTAATTAATTATCTTAAAACTATTAAAACGTATTTGTATAAGCATTATACTGATAGTCACATATGCTAAAAAATTGCTTGCGAAAGAGATAGCACGAAAGTGGTCCTCAGAGCATTCTAATTTATGAAAGTGATCTACATTTGGAAAAACTTGAGAAACACTAGTTTAAAGAAATACGATTTCCTTTGAACTGCATTGTTGTAATGGTGTTTCCTTTTTAGAACAAGGAGGAAATGAAGTTTCTCTGTAGCATTTTCTTTTATTATTATTATTATGATTACTGCTAGCAATGTAATTGCAGAGTTCATGCAGTAGCGCTTTTCCTTCCGAACAAAAATAACCGTCAAAGATATATGACTTGACTTCTTAGATAAAATCATTAAACTGTGCGCAATAAATATGAAGTAGAAGACACTTTTCGCCCTCGTAAAAAGGACGAATTCGCAGGAAGAATAAAACCAACAAAACTTTATTTTTGTGCTTCCAAACGATCCCAAGCGGAGACATTTCGTCGAATGGAAATGATGAATGGTACCAGGTCCATAAACAGTCCAAAAACAGTCAAAGGATTTTGTTTCACATTTCCTTCTTCGTCTTGGAAATTCATGAATAAAATTTTCTTCCGCTTTCCGTTCAAAAATGAGATCATTTTTTTAAAAGATCAAATTCCGTCTAGCAAACATTTGAACTGTATTGTTGAAATTTCAGCTATAAATTCTTTGCGTGTGGTTTGTAAACTGTGCAACATAAGAACGCCATAAGCTTAACTAATGAGCCTAACTGGAACAAAAACACGCAAATGTTAAAATTAGTCATAAAGACAATAAGGTATTTCTCCCCCCTTCTGAGCATACCTTCGTGGTGTAATAGCCAGGACTCTCGGCGCGCATTCGAGAGGTACGGGTTCGAGTCCCGGCGAGGGCGTTGGTCATTTTTCACGTCTCCCGCAACAAAAATATCCTAATGATTCTACAAGGCAGCTTTAGTTTGTTTCAAATAAAATTCTGTCAGTTCAGACATAGGTCTTCTTTCTTCAGGAGCACATTTTTCTTCCTTGCCTGACATTAAATTAACTAATGTACTTGTAAGGTTTATTATACGTTTACTAACAGTTATTTTAACTTTTATATCTTTCCTTATTCTAATTTCAGCTTACAATTTCCTTCTTTACAAATGAGAAAGAGTACTATTTAAGTCGTGATTTAACCGACTTCAGGAGAGAGAGCCTAATTCCCTGACTAGCGCGCGTTTGCCTTCTGGCTACGTCTCTCTTAGCTATTATTACACTCGGCCATATCTTAGGCCGTTGCTAGGCTTCGCCGATTTAATTAATACTTAGGGGCCAACTAGTTAAACTCTGATAACTTCGGCTATATCCTTTAAGAGCTAATTTTAGTTCAAATTATTAGCATTTTAAGTTCAAGCCGGAGTGGCGGCTTTATGTAAAGTTCCAAGTCAGAATTGTAAATATACTGAATAATAAAGGGTTTTAAATTCTTCTCAAATCTCACGTGTTCTGTTCACACTTAAGCGGTTATTTGCTTGTTAAGTGTTCGTGGGGTTCGAGTTAGAACTTTTAGATTTAAAGAGAAAACCTCACATACTTTTAAAGTGTAAGTTTTAAATTAGTGATGACCAACTACAGCCCGCGGGCAACATATGTTTCTTGAGCTTCTTTTTTTTGTGGCCCACAACGTTTTCTACATATTTGTTGTTATCGTTATTCACTGAGGACTTCCTGATGTGCATGTGTTTCTATGCATCATTTTGCGATTCATTAAACTGGACTTGATTAAACTGAATCATCGACAATTAAAATTAAAATAAGCAGCAGTTTCTGAAAACGGATTTCTTGCGTAGCGTTCTAGAGCTCAGACTTCGTTAAGCTCGTAAAATTTAAGTGTATTAATATTTTAACTGAATTTTTTTAAATGATGTTATCGGTTTCATATGCCCTCTGATTTTATATTTGGGTTCGGTAGTATTGAATTGTCACACTGTTAACGAAGGTGACTGAACAAATATTATTCGTACTGCCTTGAAATAATCCATGTTTATTGCATGACAACATATTCTTAAACACTAGCGAATAAAATACTGAGGGTTCCTTGAAGTCAAACGCACATTTTAAATTATTCCTCGTGTATGGAAAGTACAAAATTTACAAACACGGCAAGAAACGGTGTCCCAGAACACACTGCTAGGAAAACCTTTGAAAATTAAAAAGGCAGCACTAGACTGAAAAGGTCATCTCCTATGCAATTTGATAAAGCTATTAATAAAGCAGGTTTCGGTGTCAATCAGAACAAATTTTCCATCGTCAAAGACCCAATATTTTCTTCCAACCTTCTTATAAACTCTAAAATGGTATACAATCAACTAGAGCCCTGCAGTAAAAAGAAATTGATTGAAATCAATAAGGCGAAAGCGATGAGGACTTTTGAAGATTATCCTTTAGAGGACTTTGTACAGATGGTTCATTAGATGAGACAATCAGTAATGGAGGTTTTGTAGTATTTCTGAAGACCCTAGCCGATACTACTTATCAACACAAAATTAGTGCTGCAACCATAATCTCCAATTTCTCTTGCGAGCTTCTAGCGATAGCGGAGGCCTTGACACGCATTCATTTCTGAGCAAGCAAAAGGAATCGTTGTCTTCTGTGACTCAAAGGCAGCTCTGCAGGCAATCCTGGATGGAAATTCCCAGGTCACCAACGGGATACACTTTCGCCTAACCGAGCTTCAAATTTTAACACCAATAGAGATCGATTTGCAACTAAACCTTTTGTCATACTTAGAACTGGTCATCACAGATAATTGAAAATTGACAAAGAGGGTTCGAAAGCATATACAGGATCTGTTATAACTGCCCGGACACGAAGTTGAAAGCTACACACATTTTTGATTGTGCGGCCATCCTTGCCGAATCGCTAAAGATAAAATTTGAGCAAATAAGTTTAAATAAAATGCAGCAAAAAAAAGTGTATAATTTAATAAGAAGTCTTGTGATCTCCACATGAGACTTTTTAATATAAGATTTCAGCTATTGATGAAAACTAAAACTTAACTGACACGCGAAATTTCAGGATAGCACAAAATATCAGATGTTGATTCACACGCAATTAATAGTTCTAGCTACCTGGTTTGAGAACTTCGGTTCGATTAGAGATGTTCTTCAGACCTAATCCAGCAGCCCACCGGAAGCTAAATTTCTTTTTAATTTTTGAATAGTTTATATGTTGCAGCTTCGAAAGCAGGTTCTCGTTTTTCTCGCCAGACATACAAAATATCATTAACTAATTCAGTTTACAGACTTTGTGAAAATAAATAACTCTGTGTAATAAATATTAACCTGTGTTGTTGCATTGTTTAATAATTCACTTGCAGTGATTAGGTTATTTTGAAGCAGGAGACAGGAAAAACGAGCAATCCCCCCCGGCATTCGAACCTGAACCTCTCGAATACGCGCCGAGTGTGTTACCTATACACCACAAAGGCGTGCAGAAAGGAGATAGGAAATAATTTTGGCCCTGAAGCAGAATCCCCCTTCAGTACTGCCATTGAAGAAACCACTCTTCATACAACCTCCTTCAAACTACAACTAGAATACTTGTAATTTTACAAGATTTTTTAATAATTTAGAGCACATTATTTTCTGTAATGTGATTTAAATAAATGAACAAATTTTAAAGTGCTAGCGGTTAGTGACTCTGACTACCGTATCTAAGAGCCCGAATTCGAATTCTGGAGATGGCATGGATGTTTGTAAATGCATAGTTTGTGCGTGGCATGGACACTCAAAATATGAGACAAGCCGAAAGTCCTCTCGACAGATTGGCGGTGAGGAAAAAGGGGAGGACCCTAGAACCCGTACCTCCAGGTTGCTGTCCTTCAAAATTGGGTGCAGAACTCGTGTTGTCACCTGTATGGTGCCCAAAGCTCTTGCCAGGTGCAATTTTGACTCCTTGCCACGACGAATTTCGTAGGCTTGCTCTGATTCAGACAAACGAGATTAGTAACAATGATAACTTTTAAAGTAAACGGAACCAACTGCAATGTTTTGTAAAAGTGAGCTTATTGACGAATTAGCGAAAAAAAAGGGTTATTCAGAAGGTTTCTTTCAGTTAGTTAGGACAAACGTTATCCTAGGAAATAGTAAATATTCTAAAGCAATTAAAAATATTAAAATAATACTGATATTATTATTGAAGGAAACAAAATGAGTTGAAGTACTCATTTCATAATATTAAAGATTTTATGAGGGAAATAATTTTGGTTTGTAGAATAGATTACAGATGAAGAAATTCAACATTAAAAGAGATTATCGCTGCCTGCAGCTTCATTGAAATTCAACTCAAAAATTGCGAAATGTTAATATTTTTCACTGTTAATATTTTTTGTGTAAGTTATGTTGCCATGCGCGATACTTGAAGTATTCGATCGAAATAAATGGATCGAAACAGGTCGTCAGTCATAAAACCGTTATGAAAAAAGACACCTCATTCATACTGCGTAATGTGAGCTACATGTTTCATAAAGTGTGTATGAAAAAAATATCAGATACTGTTAAAAACGTCCATATTAAGAGGGTAATAAATACTTTTATTCGAGTAAAATAATATTGTAGATTCTAATTTTGGTGTGTTGAAAATGTGAAAGTGATGAGAATTTTCTAAGACAAAAATTACTACTCAAATTCGCCACATGCGAAGAAAGTAAAATTGTTCGCTTTGTTGTTCCCTACTCCCCCAATTTATTAACTAAAAAAATGAAAAATGGAAAATGGAAATGGTTGAAAATGGATTTTAGTTTCCTGCATAGTACCTTTCCTTTATTATGCTACTTGCTGCAGCATGCACACGCGTATTTCCTCCATGTAAATATTCGAATTTTAAAAAAATTGATCGTATTTTGGTTTTATGTATTTTTATACTGTTATGTACGGCTTTACTTTGCTTATTTATATAGGCTGTCCACTAAAGTCCGTCACCACCCGTTTAAATGCCGAATGGCTGCGGCTATAGTCATAAACGTAGTGTCCAGGTATAGTAAAGTGACTATGCGCAACTAAATGTGATACTTTCAGCGCCACCTGGTGGAAAACAGAGGAGTTTGCGTCCCTTTCTCAAAAACGATACAAGATAGGAAGAAAACGTGAATTAGAAAGTTGTAGAGCATCGTCGATTTAGTACGAAAAGACACATCGTGAACATGAATATTAAGAACAGAAGGTTTTAAACGGGAATTTGTTTCTTCGCGATTTCCGAAATTGTGATGCCACAAAATGATATTAGAAAGAATAAAACAACTAGGAATCACAAGCTACCTTTATTTTCGATGTTTTAAACTTCTTTCCATTGAATGAAATGCATATCTGGACATCTGTTAGAACTTCATGTTGCACGCTGTAGCATGACGGGTAACACGTTTGCACAAGTATCTGTAATACGTCATTGAAGGTCCTGCAGTGTTTGTGGAGGAGTCGCATATACCTGTTGTTTGAGGTATCCGCACAGGAAAAAGGCCATTGGAGTTGGGTCAGGTGAATGTGAAAGCCACTTTTCGAAAACCTCCGAATTTCTCCATCGGGGAATACTTCACTTGCAACGTCATGTTGAAACCATCCATTCAGGAGTTGAAGAACGGCAGATTCTCAACAAAATCGGGTATTATGTCTTGCAGAAGTTTTAAATATTATGCGGCCGTTACAGTACCCTAGTAAAATGCTGAGTTGATTAGCTTTTTATAATAAATTTCACACCGAACATTAATATTAACGTATTTGGTATCAAACAATCATGATGGATTTTCCAGTGTCCAGTAATGGGTGTTCTGCTTATTGTACACAACATTCCGCGAAAAGCATGCCTCATCCGTCCACACTATACCTGCCGAGAATGTTGGCTGGACCTGTACCTAGTTCATGACGAAGTTGCGCTATGCGAAACGTCTCTCGGCATCCCCGTCTAGTAATGCTTGATTAGGTAGGTGTTGGTCGGTGTGGATGAGCACCTAATTCATTTAGGATTTTCCAAAACTGACTTTTTGAGAGGCCACAATTTTTACTTATCGTTTTTGTGCTGCTCTTTGGATGTGTGAGGCCCTCCAACCTTAGCTGGTCTGCTGGATCGAAGTCGGCTAGTCACGCAGCCTATCTCTCTTGAAAGTTTCAAAACATGTAGGATGGTTTTGTATGAAGGATGCGGGTCAACAGAAAAACGTTGCCGATGCAACCGCGCTGTCGATCGTGCCTTGCGCTCACATTCACCGTAAGTAGAACCATCTCACAATAATCCTTTTTTGAAAATCGCTCCATGACTATGAATTTCAATATACCGCAAGGAGACATCTCTTTTATAGTTGTCTGAGGTGAACAGGTGTGACGTTTCATACACTATTTGCATAATGCACAAATTCGCACACCAAGCTCAAGTTGCGTTGAGTTGATGCGTTTTGCGACAAGATTGTTCACGACCTGTATGTTGTCTACTCTGTTTGTGAATAGAATCTGTACAACGATGCAACCCGCGGTATTTGAACCACAGTACTCTCGACTTTAAATTACAAGCGACATCACTATGCCGCCATACGGGCATGTTTTTTATCCGGAAGATAATCTTCTCAATTTTCGTGACGTCACAGTTTCTGAAATCGCGAAGAAACAAATGTAGGTTTTCAGCGTTCTGTTTTCACCATTCATATCCACAAGGTGTCTATTCGTACTAAATCGACGATGCTCTACAACTTTGTAATTCACTTTTTCTTACTATCTCGTATCATTTTCGAGATAAGGAGGCTAACTTCGCCGTTTTTCACCAGGTGCCGCTGTAAGCTATCTCATCATGTAGCGCATAGTCATTTTAGTACTACACCTACGTTTCACAATAGATGTTCTAACACCAAGGTACCTGGGCCGAAGGCCCTACCCCTAATCTAACAAACTGGGTACTTTTGAATTTTGTATTACATAAGGTGTTGTTACATTAATTTAAGCCACATGTTAAAAAGTAAATTAGTAAGAGGCAGTAGAATTTTGGACTATACACTAAAATTGTGTGAAACGGCTGCTAAAGTGAAAATGCCAAGCATCGTGGAATGTTTGATCTGGTGACATGATAGTAAGTGTAATTCCTTCGGTGAAAGGTAGTTGAAGGGGGAATTGGGGGTAATTAATACATAAAGAATAAAATTAGAGATCAATGAACAGATACAGTTAGTAATACATTATGACAAAAATTGATGTGTAGGAACACTGGTATTCCCCAAGAATGTACAAGGTGAGTATCATAAGTATAGTAGTATTAAGAGTATTATAATAGAGTAGAGAGTAGTATTTAATTGAATTTGTGACCACTTATTACGCTTGTTAAATGTTTATTTCTCATATTATATCATATATACTGTAATTATGAGTAAATAGATGTTTGAATTATAAATATAGCTTCATTAGAGCCTGTTGCATGAGCAGAAAATTTCCTGGCGGCTTTAGTTGCAATTTATATCGCCTAATTGGCGGCATTTGGAAATTCCTTGCCAATCTGGCGGCATTTGGAAATTCCTTGCCAATCTGGCGACATTTTGTAAGTTTCCAGAAAACGAATTTTCTCGAGGTTTCGAGAAATGCTAGTGCAATTCTATATATATATCGATTACGTTGCAACCGACAGTCAGTTCAATGACTCAGTTTAGAAAGATACACAATTTTAGTGAGTTTCTGCAGTGATTTTGCTGCTCTGAAATATTTCTCGCAAATTACGGTGAATTTTTTTTATCTCGGCTTTTCTCCTTGAGCTCTTTATAGCTGCTTAATTTGTAGATCTATAATTATTTTCAATGTCAATTTCTTCCTGTTCATCTATCATAATTGTTAAAGAGATGTCTCTGAATCCGTAGCACATAACAATATATGTGATAGAAATACGCTGCAAGTAACTTTCCTCGATGATGTAAAAATATTCAAAAATTTTAAGAAATTGAATTGAATATTTTGAAAGCTAAATTTGATTTGAATTTGATTTGTAATGGACCAGAAATTCACGGTGAAATTTGATTATTTCTTATCATTCTAGAGGAGAAGAATATGCCATATCTGAATTTACATGTACAGTATTATGCTTGGTAGTTCAATCAATAGACATCTTGGAAAGCTTTTAGAACTTAATCGAATTTACGAAAATATATCATATCAAAATGCAGCGTAAAGTTTGGCGTATTTTCTCTACTTGGTTCCAAAATAGTGAATTTTCTGAATTCTCGACATAAAAGCCGTATTTTTCACATGAAAGTTCTTTTCCACTTTTTATTTCTTTCGAGAAATGTAGTATATATGATAAAGAAATTCAATCTGTGCTCTGGAATTTATTTTATTCCATGGGAGTTTCTTTCATTTTATTCGAAAAGTATTTTTATCCCTTTTCTTGCAAATTCTTCTTTCTGTGCTGGAACTTGTCTGTCAAAATGCTATCCTTACTTTCTACTTTCTACTAAAAAAAATTCTTCGCTTTGTTCAGTCTTCCTTAGATAATATAATTAAAATATTTGGTTGCAAAGAGCTTTATACCTCCCGAGTCTGTTTTTGTAATTTCAGTTCTTATAATGTTTTGTAAAAGGAATGGGAATCTGAACGTCATCATAAATATAGACTGATTTCTTCACTTGAAGTCTCGTGTTGGTTTCTTTGAATATCTATGTATTCGTTCTTCTAAAAATGTTATAAAAATGGTGGTTAAAACTTGATGACCTGCTTGCTGAAATTGCTTAATGTGCTTAATGAACATTTCCAAGAAGTCAGCTGAGGATGTACTCCCACAAGCTCTTTTACCCCCATATAAAACCTATTCCAGTTTAAATAGATATTTTTCTCTACCACAGAATGGCATCGCATATGATTTAGATAAAGGAAATATGGTAAAAGTGCGTAAAAGAATTTCCATATATATTTTGATGGAGTTTCGATACTAGACGTTATATCGTTTAGATTAGATTATTTTGTTTACGATATTCGATCAATTAGTTTTAAAATTAGACTGAGTATTGATTTAAACAAAGTTACACTAAACCATCCCACATGTACAATTAGATATGGTTATCCCATTAGGTTTATGGTCGAGTTTTAGAGATTCGCCTCGCTTTTGTTGTTCAGAACCATTATCTACTACGCAAACAGCTGTCATTTTTGCTGGTGCTATAAGATATTTTCTCCCTCCTTGAAGCATGCCTTCGTGGTGTAACGGTAACACACTCCGAGCGTATTCTAGAGTTCCAGGTTCGAGTCCCGAGCAGGACATCGTTCATGTTTTACGTCTTTCGCATCGAAATAACCTAATGAGTGTACACAGGCATACGAACTAAAAGGTGGTGGACAATAATTCGCCATCGCCAGAATTTGGTGACTGAGTTCCCTAACCTCCAGTCACCCTTTAAAAAGGTAAGTATCTAAGGTATTTTCTCCCTCCCTCCAGCATGCCTTCGTGGTGTAAGAGTAGCACACTCGGGGGGTATTTGAGAGCTCCAGTTTCGAGTCCAGGCGAGGACATTGCTCATTTTCCACATCTCCCGGATCAAAATAAACTAATGACTCTACATTGCAAATTAAATTTCTTAAGAATACTTTTAGATTACATTGGCCATAGGCAAGGGAAAATGCCGAAAGTGAATAAATTTGTTCGCGAATGTCTACTGGAATTTTGCTCGCAAAATTGTGGGACTCTTACATGCAGTTCATTAGAATATAATGAATATTTTATTAAGCGGAGTGTTTTCTTGACGAGTATTGTATAAAAAATTCTTTTTTTTTTCAGAATCCTTTTATTAACAGTACTGTAATTATTTCTATGAATATTTCTATTTATTTTAAGATATTTGATATTGAACATATATTTCTTATAAGATCTAGCTCATTTTGGCCACATAAACTAGTCTAGATCCTACTAATGAACCTGGCGACTTCTCGCACAGACGTTAAAGAGCACCAGCGCAGAACAAGTGTGAAAATAACCCTTTATCAATTTCAACTATGAACAGAAAGGCAGATACTTCGTGCGTTACAATAACACCGACAACTTGCGGTGGAAGCTAAAAATTGTAACACAATAAATCCAAATCTAAAAAAGGTAGTGCTGGTCTAGCACTTTAAGTTACGGCTAATCTAGATTGACTCGATGAACCTAATCGGCTTGCTAATTTTTCAAAATGGCCAAAAAGGCGTGTCAGCGTAACAGCAAGGTCAGAAACCAAAGGTGCGCTGGCTAGCGAAAACACGCTCTGAATAAACTCCAAAATTCACCCTTTTAAATACTCAACCTTAAATTTACATCCTGGCGAGGAAATGCGAGGGGAAGTTGAAGAGTTCAGGAAAGATAACAAAAATTTGAGTAATAGGTTAAATAACTAAGGGAAACGCTACAGTCTAAGATACATATTTGAGAAAATAAAATCAAAACTCCTTTCCCAAACGCTTTATATAAGATTCTTTTAAATACTTTATTATTATTTTAATGGCAAAATTATATCGTTAATTGATAGTTGATAAAAAAATTGGCAAGTATAGGGAAACTAAGTAGCAAGGAAATTAAGGCTATTAAATTTGGGGTTAAAGCAAAAAAATTGCATTTATCATACCTATGCTCACGTGTTTATGCTCTTGCTGAAAGAACTGGGTTCCTTAATCTCCAGTCTTAGCATGCTCTCCGATGAATCAACAACGAAGAAGCTTCATATATTTCTTCAACAACTGATAAACTGAAACAGAATTTATTGTTTATACTGCAGTCATTACCATTAGTATAATACATGTGATCTTCATATCAATTCTAAAATATTGTACATTTCCAGGCGCCCTTCAACGCTCTAAGAAAGTGAAATAAATAAAAACTTTAAGAAATCAAAGAATAAAAAGAAGTAGAGTTAAGTTTAGAAATTTCGAAATTACATTTTGAATTTGGAAATTCATCAGACTAAATTTCGCTTTTTCTCTAGCAGACGGTGCTTGATCATTCCGTGGAATCGCACAATACAGAAGCTTCTTGCTTATCCTCGATCCTCCGAAAATTCCTAGTATCTCGCGAAATTTCTCGAAACTAGACTGATATAAACACAGATGACTAGTCGATTTCGAGTCACTTCACAATGAATGTTCATAGCGTTAGTATCGTAATTTCTTAGAGACTTAATTATAAAATTCCCGCCCTTTGCTCCGCGTGAATTTAATTATGTATTTTACCCACGTTAAAACAAATCAGCTGAGAAATGAGGGCAGTGTGACACATTGTACCTTACAGCACGTGACAATAATTTAATACGAAATATCTTCAGTTAATAATATGAAAAGGTACTTTTTATATAAGTAATGAAAACTTTGTAGAGACATTATTTTCTTTGGAAGCAGGAGATATGAAAAATGAGCAATGCCTTCGCCGGGACTCGAACCACGGACCTCTGGAATACTGCCCAACGAGTTGACCATTACACCACGAAGGCATGAGAAGAAGGCGGGAGAAATACCTTATATACTCACCCTTTTAAAGGGCCAAACTCCGGTGGTGAAGAATCACCATCCACCCCTTTTGAGTTCGGGCGTCACTTGTAGAGTTTTACTTATTTAATTCCCAGTTCAGTTATCTAAACCCCAAACACTAATATGCGAATAATCGCTTGAGTGTGTGAACAGAGGCGTAAGACTCAAGAAGGATTAACTACCCTTTATTTCTCAAAATAGATACGGCACAATCAGCTCCTAACTCGGAGCGTACAGCAAAGCCTCCACTTGGGCTTGAACTTAAATTAATATGAAATTAAACTTAACTAGCCTAACTAAAGCTCACTGAAAGGTATAGCCGAAGCTATCAAGATTCTAAGCAGTTGGCCTCTAAATCTTAATTAAGTCGGCGAAGACAAACAAGGGCCTAAAATACGGCCGAACGTAACAATAGCTTAGAGAGACGTAGATAAAAGGCAAACGCGCGCTAGTTAGGAACTCAGGCTCTTTAACGAAATCAGTAAAACATCGACTTAAATACTATTAAAATATACTTAAATACTTAAATACATTCTGGTAGGAAATTGTAAGCTGAAGCTAGAATGGACAGGGAAGATGCATAAACTTAAAGTAACTGTTATTAAAATTAGGATAAACCTTACAACTTATCAAAAATGATAGGAAGAAAAGCAAAATATATTGGCAGGAAATATCTGACGTGTTACCATTGACAACCAGTAGAGAAAAGAATTTTTAACTCCTACGAGACTATCAAGTAAAAAGTTCTGAAAAGTGATATCTTTGCATTTTGATAGAAGGCCTTTTGAGAATAGAGTACAGCCCCTGCATACAAATGCTTTCGAATTCCCCTAAAAGTCTGAACCAGAATTCAGGTTTCCTCCCCCCTTTTCATCTTTTTTCTCTTGTGAAATATTTCATTTTATATAGAGAGAAAAGTTTCGGGTAGTTTTCACCCGAAAAATAATACCTGGTTTTTCAGAAAATGCTCATTTCTCTAATACATTTTAAGCATTATAAAGCATCCAGGTGAACCTGGATAGAGTCCGATTAAATATTTTGATCATTCCTTACACTTCAAGCTGAAGTAAGTTCTTTAGTTTGTAAAATTGTAGTTAAATTGATGGTCTTTGGAAACCAGAATGCCTAAAAATGTGTAGACTAATGATTAACTTCTTCAAGCTGCAAGAACAATCGGAAGAAGGGTTAAAATACCCTTTTATTTTAATTCAAGAATATTCACAGTCGGCTCTTTTCGGATTTACAGGAAAGCCCTCACTTGGGCTTGAACTTAAGATAGTAATCAGGAACTAAACTAATGGTACCCAATTAAAAACTAGCCGAAGCTGTAAAGAAATTATTCACTGAGTTGGCAATTAATAAAACCTTGTCAGGACTACTGTTCCTTCTAGTTGCCTTTGGAAACATAGCTGGAGTTCTGAGTCAGAACAGGAAGCTT
The DNA here is from genome assembly GCA_000611955.2 of Stegodyphus mimosarum. NCBI lineage: Eukaryota > Metazoa > Arthropoda > Arachnida > Araneae > Eresidae > Stegodyphus > Stegodyphus mimosarum. Next base: position 257,125 of record KK114981.1, on the reverse strand, counting down.
ACTCAAAGCTATGTTCGTCCATATGTAGAAAATAAAACAAAGGTAAAAAGGGTTAAATTTACCCTTTATTCTCACAGCGTATAGGTGCTCCCGCACTTCGGGATACAAAGACCAATACTTTTGGTCTAGAACGTATTAACTTAACTAAACTAAGGTGCTTTACAGAGACTAGTAACGCGAAGATTGGCCCTTTAGTATTACACATGTAGTGACAGGTGACAGGTGACGGAGGACGGGGACGCCTGATGTTTAACATAGGTAACCAGGCATGTGTCCCACGCCCTCCACAATCTAGTGGCAACAACTCCCTGGAGCCCCCAAGAGGCTGCACCGGGAGTTTATTTAATCATAACAGGTGACAGAGCCATGCAGGGGCATTACTGGTACACAAAGGTGTTTGTTAGATACAGATGTGGAATTGCATATATACTCATGGTATGTAAATACGTTAAATAGTAGCAAAAACACAAAACAGGAAATACAAAAAACATAGAAAATACATGAAAAAATACAAACACATACAGACATATTGTTACGTGCGTACGGGTTCGTTATATATTGAATGCACAAGTCGTAAAAAAGTTAACAAAAATTTATTCTTTCCAGAAATAAATTATTTATTCTTTCCACAAGAAATAAATTAAAATGCTGAAATATTTCTTCACAGATCTTCGCACAATATCACAATATCTCAAACGTTTAGCAAAAACTCAGTTCAAAACAAATAAAATAATTCTACCTCACAGCGAAATCGCTACAATCAATAACAGCATTATGTAAACAAACAGCAGTTCGCTTTTTACTGCTAGAACTACAACAGCAACAACAACAACAACTACTGAGGTGAGTCTAGACTAGTCTGAAAATCTATCGCCGGGATACCACATAAGATGCGGTGTATTCGGCTCACTGAAGTTTGCAACAAAGTGCTCCTAATGTATTTTTCCTGACAAGTAAGCAAGATAGCTGAAGCAAGAGAGAAGACAGATGAGAGTAGAGTAAAGAACAGGGGTGCCAGACACCGCAATGCAAGGAACCAAGACCAACGATGGAGAGGATATCCTGACAAGTCATAATTCATGAGCAAGTGCTATGAGTACATAACAAAATACAATAAATCAAAATATAAGGAATACATAAACAATAATAATAAATAACAAATGAGAGTACATGAAACACTGCAAATTCAACAAATTTTAGAACATACTTATACAGTAATAGATGAAGTTAATATTTACATATATACACTGCAGCAATAACTGCAAAGTTTAATTATTATGTCGGGAAGTTTAGGTCCCTAGTCAAATGTGTAGTTGTAGTCTTCTTCAAGGGCTACGTAGTCAAAAACTGAGACTTTATTTAAGTGTTCACATCTTAGTGCCTTTTTAAAGAAATTTCTATTTAGTCTGTGTAAATATTCATTCAGGTATTCAATCCTGAGATCCTTATGCAGAATTTCATTCTTGACGTAGAAATGAGCGTTCGTAATAAGTCGCAAAACCTTGTTTTGCAGTATTTGTAATTTTCCTATATCCTTCCTAGTATAGGTGGCCCAAGCTGGAGAAACATAAGTCAGGATTGGTCTAATGATTGCGATATAAATGTGCCTTTTCTTGGCAAGTTCTAAATTTGATTTAGAGCCTATTAGTGGTACCAGACTAGTTAAGGCAGCGATTGCTTTCCCTTTCACACTGTTAACATGCTGTTTCCATGTGAGTTTCTCATTTATGATAACTCCTAAGTAGGTTGCATGCTTCACGACGGGTACCACTGTACCAAAAAGAATCAATCTCTCCGTGATTGGCTTCCTAGTTCGTGTTCGTCTAACGATGAGAAGCTTGGACTTTGCCGCGTTAATGGATATTCTCCATTTTTCACACCATTTTTCTATTGCAGGCATGAGTAGCTGTAATTTTTTCACTGCATAGTCAGGACTTATAGATCTAGTTGCTATAGCGGTGTCATCCGCATAACATCCGAGGTAATGGTTCGTAGTAATTCCGTCTTTTGGGAAATCAGCCACATATATGATATAGAGAAGCGGGCCTAAGATAGAACCTTGGGGGACCCCAGCGCCCAGCCTTTGATGTCCTGAAGTGTCGTTGCCTACGGAAACATAGAAGGTTCTTTCTCTGATAAATGAGTAACTGAGGTGAGCTGTTTCAACTCGGCTTTTATAAGCTTTTTAATTATCAGTAGAACAATCGCGATTTTTCTGGATGGCAACAGTAATTACGAGATATTTATTTATTAAGCATTAAATGCACGCGCTCTTTTATTTTTATTGTCATTTTTTTTACGTAACTTTCTCTTCAAAAATCGTCTGCATTGCACGGGGAAATAAAAAGGAGTTTTAATTACAATTCCAAACAAATAGCCAAATAAATGTGAAATTCGTAACAATATAATAAACATAGGAAAAAAACCTATAAATGAACAAAAACACTGGTAAGCCGCGATTATGATTTTAACATAGTGTCAGTAATGCGGTTACATCAGACATCTGACTGGAGTACAACTAGAAGTACCAATGCTGACGCTAATGTATACACTATTTATGCTCCAATTAATATAATATTATGCAGTTTATAAGGTATATCTCCCACATTCTTATCGTGTCTTCGTGGTGTAATGGTCAGCACACTGAGCCGGAATTTCAGAGGTCCGTGGTTCGATCCCCGGCGAAGGCATTGCATATTTTTTATCTCTCTTGTTCCAAAAAAATACCTAATGTCTCTACAGTGGCGCCCGAACTAAAAGGGTTGTGGATGATGACTCTCCACACCCAGGATTTGGCGACTAGGTCCCCTAAAACCCTAGTCACCCTTTAAAAAGGGGAGTATATAAGGTATATCTCCCACATTCTTAACGTGCTTTCGCGGTGTAATGGTCAGCACACTGAGCCGGTATTTCAGAGGTCCGTGGTTCGATTCCCAGCGAAGGCGCTGCTAATTTTTCATGTCTCTTGCTACGAAATAACCTAATGTCTACACTGGCGCCCGAACTAAAAAAAGTGGTGGATGATGATTCTCCACCACCGCGATTTGGCGATTGGGTCCCCCAAACCCCAGTCGCCCTTTAAAAGGGGGAGTATATAAGGTATTTCTTCCGCCTTCTTCGCATGCCTTCGTGGTGTAGTGGTCTGCATGCTCGACGCGTAACCGAGAGGTCCGTGGTTCGATTCCCGGCGAAAGCTTTGCTCATTTTTCATGTCTCCTGCTTCGTAATAACCTAATGTCTCTACAAGTTATGTAAATGTCGGTGGGTTACGATACAAGTACGCATGTAGTGACCAGAATGCAAAGACTACAATACGTTTTTCAAATATCATCGAAAACTAAATTCTGGCCTTAAAGGCAGACAATGAAAATCACGCGCGTGGTAAAGGCCGCGAGAAAATTGCTCTTTCACTACTCTCTTGGCTAAAGCTATGTCTTAAATACTTCTAAAGTTTGCAACCTCATTTGCAAACACTAAATCTATTCGTGCTTATTCTGGCCGGAAATGGAAAATAAGGGAAGATAGTAAAGGTTTAAAATAAAATAAACTTAAAATCCTTACAACCTCACCGGCGAATACTAACAGGCACGAAATAATTCATTAGAACGTAGTTAGCTTAAACAACACTGTAGCAGAATACGCTGTACTCAGACCCTCTACTAGCGACTAGTACTCTTCTAGCGAAGGAATCGAGACTTCCCATAAACACTGGTTCTACCTGATTTACATAAAATGCGATCCAGGAAACTCATTACAAAAAATATCGTAGATACGAAACGAGAAAATACAGAAAGCAGTTAAAAATTAAAAATAACTGTTAGAATAAACCTATAGAAGTTTAAAACCTTTACATATAAATATGGATAAATTCGACCCTTCAATCATGCAGGAATTAGAAGCATATAAGTCCAAAGCGGGAGCAAATGGATGTAAAATTTTTGATACCCCCAAAAAATGTAACTAAAATAACATGTTAGTAACACAAATAATTTTATTACCAAACGTTTTACGTGCAGTAAGTATTAAATAATATGTTCTTTAAGCACAGTGCGTTTATAAAGCTAAGAACAAAATCTAATCGTATAAAATCGAAAAATAAAAAAAAAATCCATTCTATCTTGTTAGCCTGAGCTATACGCCCTTCCAAGTCTACAAAACGTTTGGTATGTTCATTCAGCAGCTCGGTACTTAATACAACTGAAGTGATCTTTTGAAATACACTTCAATTCTCTTATTAGAGATCTTTGAATCTCTTTAACCTCATTAACATTAACCCGTAAAGAGATTTTGAAAATTTTTTCAAATACCTTAAAGGATGAAAAATGCGAATTAATTATTCAAATTTTAGTGCTTCAAATCGACTCGCCGGAGGGTTAATAATTTAAAATATCCACATCGTAGATATTGATCCGTAATGAAGAGTATCTTCGCAATCGGACCAAATTAAATATTCATCTTTATCTTAAAAAAATCTGATGTGTACACCACATGACTTCCTTGTACGGAACGTTAAATTATGCACATTTTTTGCTGCATTTCATTTAAAATTATTTTCCAGAATTTCATTAGAGATATATTTCTTATTCAATTCCGTTCTCACTTCGCGACAAGGCAAAACTACATAAAACCTCAAAATTTTTATTAAAACATGAAAGATATAGAAAAACACGAAACACCAAATAAAAATATGGTTAAAACAATTAAAAGGTTTAAGTGAACATTTGATCAAAGCATAGTGGTCTCAAATGATTCGGAGGAGCGAAACGTGTTCGGAACTCATTAATTAACACTTGGTTTAAGGCTTAAAACACTTTTTCCTTGAAAAAGTTCTGTTTGAAGCATTAAACAAAGAAGATTTGTACATTATTTTTGTTTATTGTTCTATTTTGTATTATTTATATAATAAAAAAATGTAAATATATTGTTACGAAATGTCCAGGGCGATAAGACAGCTTCCCTGCAAAGCAGGTTTAGGGTTGCCAGAAAATGAAATGGGTGGGCACGGTTGCGACATTTAGCGACAAAACTGGCGATATGCCATAGACAGACTCCTGGAACGAATTCTTACTGGTTTAGTCCAGAATGCTCTCGGACACAAGCCAAAAGCTCTAGAAACCCTGCTGGTACAGAGTCAGTCAGTGCGGAGTCCATCGAGTTGATAGTCAGTCACTGAGTGCCTAGTCGAGTCAGTGAACGAGTGTCTCGTAGTCTAGTGTCGAGTTGGTCGTCGAGTGCATTGAAGAGTCTTTCTTAGTGCATCGTCGAGTTTCATCTGAGAGTGTGTTGAGCTCCGAGAACGGCCGAACCGAGTCGGGAGCTGTACTCTAGTGTATCGTCTAGTGCATCGCGAGTTGTAGCGTGGAGAGTCTCGAGAGTACGTAAAGTTCCAAGAACGACTGACCCGATTCGAAAGCTGTACTCTTGTGCTTTGCCATGAAGCTGTCTCCGCCGTTATAGCCCGATAGCTTGAAGGCTATGTCGCTGATTGTTTCAGCGTGTTTATAGTTGTTCTTCGACGACTGTAAACGTGATTTTGGAGCTGTCCTAAGTAATACTGGCTAATAAATTATGTTTTCATACTTCATCAAGTGTCGTCGTTATTCACTTCAAATACGGGAACCCTTAACGAATGTAAGAATGAAAAAACGTAACAATATATATATATATATATATATACATATATATATATGAACAAGGATTAAATAAAACAACCTTCCCCCTCCTCCCCAAAAAAATACTTCGTTAAAATGGGGAGACATTAGGTTATTTTTAGGAAGGCGATGTAAAAAATGAGCAACGCTCTCGCCGGGACCCAAACTTGGACCTCTTGAATACGCATCGAGCATGCTATCTTCAAAACTTGAAGGTAAGTTTGAAAGAGGAAGAAAATACGTTACAAACAACATGAAAATTAATAATTTAAATCCTCAATGGAAAAGAAAAGCAATAATATAAAGTTCTGTAGTAAAATGTTAGTAGAACCTGAAGAAATCAGCAATGTTAAAAAAGCAGTAAATAGGTTGAAAGTATTCATTATCAGGAGAAAATATATCCAATTTCCTTTGCTATATTTTTAACACTCTCGTCTGCAAAATAATCAATAATTAAATTACTATATTGAATTTTTTTGATTAACTCTCATCTTAACCATACGCTACTGGATAAACCGACATTCATTTTTTTAATGTAATTGGAGCATTCGAAGAAATCTGTTACTTATTCTATAGCCTAGTCACATTTCACATTTTCTGCGGTTTTACTTTATTAGTTACCAGCCAAAGAAGTCTTAGTATAAATTAATAGCACAAAACCACTGGCTTCCACTTTCTTCCAAACAACAGTATGGTTTTTATCTTTTGTTTTCCAAGCCTTTTTTATCGTTATTTATAAATTTTGTGTTAAAATGTAGTGAAATATATAGTTGTGTTTTTATTCGTCATGTAGATTAAACTTTAAAGTGAGCTTAAATGAATAATGAATTTAATTTTTTGAATTTTCATAGTTATTCTTAGTGCAGCCCTGGGGGCAGAATTTTTTTTGCATTCATTAAATGTTTAGCTTGATTCACTTAATTTAATGAATTTCTTTAATAAATCTTTATGAATTTTCTATTGTATGTATATACTTAAAAGAAGTTTTCTTTTTCTTTAAAAGCCAATTCAGTGTTTCATGCAGGCACTTCTTTAACCCCTCTTTTGTGGCTTGACTCCAGGTTTTTGTTGCTCCTAATTCTTGCTGTAGTTCCTACTTACTACAGTTTCCCACTTATTAAATTTAGAGATAAAGAGCATAGGAGGATAAAATGATAATACCAAAGTTCAATCAAAACTCAACTTTCTGTCTTACACTACCATTAAACTTATGGTCAAACTTCATCGCTTTTATTAAACTTCGATTCCTCACAATTAGGTGCAAAATGAAACACCAAATAACTGCACTGTAATCGGATCCAGTTTGTTCCTGCATTTTATTCTAAACTGGTTATTCTTACCAAAACTAAATCAAACTGAATTTTAAGCATTTTGTTAACGTCTTAAGTTTTTGCATTTCGTAAAATAAAGCACTTTATATGACGATTAAATATTCTCTTTAGATCTTATGAGATTTTTGGATATTTCTGCTTAACTTAGAGGTTAAAATCGTATACTTCATCGAAATGTAAAATGATATAATCAAAATTTAATTTATTTTGAAATACATATGCATGAAAGAGAAAGTAAATTTATTTAATTTAAAACTTAAAATTTTGTTCTGAACTAAATGAATACATACATATATATATATATATATATTCAAAATGGTTCTTCTGTAATATTAAAAACATTCGATGCAAATTCTCTATATTGCATGAGATTTGATTTCCTACGTTATATGACTCTAGTATCTTACTTGAAACAACAACGTGAATATTTTAGAGCTCGAAGGTGTGGAATTTAAAGTTAGTATAATGAAGACCACGAATCAAGATATCAAGTTTGCAACAATATTCGAACAATGTCAAATTTGCAACAATATTATAAGCTACTTATATATCAATGAGACGAATTTACACTACGTTAACAGTGATGCACAATTAGAGTGATCTCATTTAAACTTTGGGCAACCTCTTCATGAAGCAGAAGTGAACATTAAAATAAAATGGACCAAGAAAAAACCGCAGAGCTGCAGGAAATGATAAAAATAAATTAACTTCCTCTTAACTTCCTGAATTACAAACTCCGTTCCGTTCCCACATTCAACTTCTGCTTTTTCATACCTTATCGTCCTCTCTCAGAGGATGTCCGCGGACTAAGTGCAGTAACAGCTGCATTCGCTAGGGTCGGAAATTTTATTTTTTTTCTCTAAACAAAGGCTACATAAAATGCAATTTCTAACTTAAATTACAGAGCTTTATTCACTTAGCTATTTAAAACTGTAACGAAAGTTACGCATTTTCTTTTCTCGATGATGTTCCATTGTTGTTAAACGTAAATTTTGGGACATTAGAATTGAATACAGTTTTTCAAAAGAGTTACACAAGTTGGATTTTCTGCTCAGTAAAGAGACCACTACTGAATATTAGTTTTTCTTTGCGTTTTCGCCGTTTCCGCTGAATTCGTCTTGATAATAACATGTGATTAGCTATGGTTAAATCCTTGAAAACCGCTATATTCAAATTCGGTTTTACAAATCTGTCGCATTCCAATGAGTATTATCGTAAGGAGAGGATGATTTCTGTAGCTTGGGGATAGATTCACACGAGAGCTTAGAAAGGCACACTTGGTAAGAAACATCTAGTCCTAGCAAAGGATTCATCTGGTCTGGAAATTCTCTGATCCTGTATCCATACGTATCCAGAGTCCACATCTTCACAAGCATGTTGTTCTCCTGCGCTGACATTCAAGAATCATTTCCTGTTTTCATTCTTTTGCACGCAAAAGTACGCCGCTTGTAGAAAAGGATAAGCCTCAGCATCATATAATGTTTTCCTTAGTTTGTATGAAAATTAGAAGTATTTATAGTTACACAGGGCGTTCGATAAAAATGAATTGTTAAGTTATATTTCCTTGTAATGGTCTTGGATTTGCAGTTCGAAATAAAAAATTCTCTGAATTGTGAAAAACTGTACGATTTTAGTTTCAAATCTGTGGGTCAGGAAATGCGATAAATGTAAAATCTAACTTTTTGTATGGTTTCCGTAAAACGAAAATTCCAAATTAGAAATTATTTCTAAGATATTTATTATGATTTGGTTTTTGTACGAATATGTTTTCTTCAATGATTCGTGATTATCTTAAGGAACGTATTGTTACAGATTTTGTAGATATGTAAATAATTTTAGCGAAATTGTAGAATTTACAAAGCTCTGCAGGAAAAATAAGATTAAAGGGGCAAGTCTATTTAACATGAGTTAAACGGCTATCTCGCTAAATTTGCGTGATATCGCCAAGGTGGAGGCGGTTTTAGAGAATAATTTTAGTGGACAAATCTGGCGAGACGTCGCCAAACTTGGCCCTTATTTGGTGAAAATTTGGTCTGGCCCCTGAATAACTGTAATTGGTATTGAGATTGAATAACTGTAATCGATCTCTATAAAAAAAATGTACAGCCGTATCTGACCCTCATATGTCTTCCAGTAATGTCGAGAAGTGGAAGGTACTAGATATTTCTTGGTGAGCGTAGTAAACTATATAAGACCGGAAAGAGCATCAGTTTCTCGGTTGTTAATTCAGAGTCGTCTTCGGAGCATTGAGATTATCTCGTGTGAGCTCCGTTCTTTGAATGCGTTTTGCATTACGTTCTACTGCTTGTGCTCTGTGATGATACTGAAAAGAACTATATGAACAATTTTGTGGAACGATGCAGAACTTTCATCGATGCCATTTCGTTACAAACTATTGTACTAACCAGGAGCAGATAGACAAGAATCTGATCGGCGCGTGCAACTTGATAAAGTGCCGGCACCTTTATCAGGTTGCTTATCGTTCAGAAAGGCCCAAGGGTACCGTGGCATAAACATACAAAGGGGCCCGGAACCATTATGAAATTCAATTTCACCTCATTAAGACTACCGGAATGCCCATGTGAAGATCTTAACCTTGTCGAACCTTCTCCAACTTGCACAATGATGAGAGCACCTCCCCTCCCAAGTAGACCATCTCTGGTCAATAAACAAGTGTGCCTTGACATATTAAGTCACAAGCATGCCGTCAATATTATACAGCTCAGTATCATGAAGAAAGCAATCCTTATCAAAGCTGCTGGAACATGCCTGTGAAGCTCCTTAATCTTGGTGAAAATTAGCCTACTTGCATAAAGACAAATTTATAACATTTTATGAAATCAGCCGGGCAGTGAGACATGAAAATACCCTACTTTTACGCAACTGTGTAAAGAATTAGACCCAACAGCTATGAATTTGTGACGAGTTAACAACGCCATGGGTATGGAGTTGTGTTTAATAGGATTACCATTATTTTAGCTTTCAATTTTCTTGGAGTGTCATTTAGTATTTTTTTGTCTATGAGTTTATTGCTTTTTGCTGCAAGAATTTTGCACCCCTATGATTTTAATGTTTTATCATTTTTATGCCGTCGAAACCAATCACAGGCAACGGAGCCTCGGAAGGTTTCCTGAACTCCCGAAAGCCGAATCCGCCCCTGCTGCGCGCTATTTGTACTAACTATTCTTTGGTATCACCAATTAATAATAAAAATCTATAAAGATATGACTACTTTCCAGCGGTTATTTTGTGCAGCATATTTATGATTAGGCAAAGACCCTTTTGCGTAATCTGTATACTGAGTAGTTAGCATTCGCGATGATTAATGTATGAAGTATTTAAGTAGTTTATGCAAAACGGACCTAATTACTTATACTGGTATTCACATTCCCTCTTTAGGTAACCCAATGCTAATTCAATATCATAGATCTAAACAAAATATTATTTTATCACACAAAAAATGAGTTTTCTTCTGTATTGTAGTTTTCTTCTACCTTTCTCCTTACTTTCCGCATACCTTTGTGGTGTAACTGGAAACACACTCGGCGCGTATTCGGGAAGTCCCGGCATTTTAATCCCGATGAGAGCAGTGTACGTTTTACATGTTCCCAGCATAAAAAAAACCTAATGACTCTACATTGGCGCCCGAGGGTGTCCTCATCCCCAGTTGACCTTTAAAAGGAAGTATATAACGTAATATTTTCTCCGTATTCTTTTCGCATACCTTCGTGGTGTAACTGGAGTCACACTTGGCGTGTATTCGGGAGGTCCTGCGTTTGAATCCCGGCAAGGGCAGTGCACATTTTTCACGTCTCCAGCATAAACAAAATGACTCAACAATAGCATAATTGAAATTAGGCAAAGAACAACCTCATATTGGCATAAATTTTAAGTAAAACTCCATTGAGATTGCTCAGACACAAATCCCTCTTCTTGAGGAACAAAAACATTTTACAGGAAATCCAGGACGACGGCCGTATTTATATAAAAAACAATGAGTGCAGCAAACATGTTTCGTTTCTATTTTCCTTTAACAAACAGTACTACGATCATATTGTTTTTGATATA
>KK114981.1:169649-246063 GCA_000611955.2 Stegodyphus mimosarum | reverse complement strand
CTCTTTTCTTTATTGCGTAATAATTTCGTTCCTGAAGTAGAGAGAACGTTTTCTTAGTATCCTTGAAATTGGTAAAGTTTCATTTAAAATTTACTCCAAAATAAGGTCGCTGTTTTGCCTAATTTCAAGATTTGCGTTGGCGTGTTTATCCTCCTATTAGAAAGATAATTAGCTTTCGAGCATGATAGTTATCTTACTTGATTACAAATGAAAATATTACATTCGTATAAGAATCTGAAATTACATGGAGATTCGTGAAATAAATGTTATATTCCTCACATCACCTTAAAATAATTCTTATCTCCTTTGTAACATCTTGTCCCATTTACACAGATACGTTTTCTGGGTATAATTTTGCTCTTTTATTAAAAACGAGGTTTTAGGGTTCATTATAGTATATTTAATTTTCCATATTTTTAAATATCTTTTTTTCAAATTCCGTGGTTGCTGGGAATAGAGACTTTTATTTTTTGTTTCGATTCTTCTGATTAAACACCTTCTTTTAAACAATTTGTTATATACCTGAGTATAAAACAAACACTGTTATCTAAATATTGAATGAAATATTACAGCAATTGTGATAGAGATTGAAATAACTTATCCTAATCGGCCATTCATAAGAATGATTCATCTTAAGAATCCAAATCTTAAACAGGGAGGAAAAAGATGAGGGTGGGGATGATACATTCATTTTATTCCGAGCCTCATCCAATTTATATCGCAATCCATTTTGTTCTAGTGATACGGTAAGACATAAGAACCGATAACAAATAATATACTGCTGCCCTGACAGTCTGGAGATAAGCAAAGCCTTAGGGCGTTCTCTCACTTTATTGGAGCGATCTCTCATTCCGCACAATTTCCGCTCCCTGAAGGAATTATGATAGGATTACTTCCTTTATTTATTAAATTTGTTTAATCGCTTACTTTGAGCAACTAGATAAAAATATAACGTAGAGGAAATAGTTTAAACTTGATTTATCTTATGAAGATTCATCAAATTTTATTGAACTTAGATATCTCTTTTTATTGCAAATAAAATGTTTGATAAACTTTAATGTATTAAATATGACAGCAGTTTTCTGGGAAAACGTTTTGGTAGTGTAGTGAATGAGTTAAGACATAAGGAATTTGTGCAACACAGTGAGTTTTATGCTTTCAGTTTGTTCCCCTTGTTTTGCAACCTGCCTATTAATACTAACTACACCAAGATAAGGAAGAAACCAATTATGCATTACCTATAATTTATTACCCAAAACAATAAAGTATTACATTTGTATCTGCGCGTAATGCAATACCACGCATAATAGCAAACGCTACATGAAACAGGATACTCATGTAACAAACATTATTACGACTCAGTTTAATTGATAATATTACATAAAACAGTGGCCATTTTAAAAACTTAACGGTCGGTAAAATACATTCGGTGTCTAGCTATAGTAGTAGATATAGTATATTATAGTAGATATAGTATATGCAATGATCAGCAATGAAAATTTTAACAAAGAGTTCGGATTTTATCTTCCAGTACCAAAACAACCACTTCTCAATAAATGTTTAATTTTTTACGAAAACAGGAAGTATTTTTTTAATTTTGAAAGGTTTCAGATTTTAATAACCGCTCAAGAAGATTTCTTAAGGTGTAGAGTCATTAGGAATTTTTTTTTCGAAGCAGGAGTCATGAAAAATCAGCGTGCCCTCCCCTGAACTCGAACCTCTCGAATATGCGCCGAGTGTGCTGGCCATTACACCACGAAGGCATGCTAAGAAAGCAAGAGAAATGCCTTATATACTCCCTCTTCTAAACGGCGACTGCGGATTAGGGGACCCAATAGCCAAATCCTGGTGCTGGAGAATCATCAACCGCCACTCGCCTCCGGGTGTTGATGCCAGAGGGCATCATTTCTTAATTACTACCGCTATTGGCCTATGGCAATCAGTTTGATTTACTAATCAAGACTCATAGAAGTCGATATTAGTCGTAGATTGAAGATCACAAGATCACAAATCCAGCAGATGGAAATGCAGGATACTGAGTTGCAGATCTTTCCATTAGATTATATGCGCTGCGCTTTCTGAATCGTGTGCGAGAAGAACTGAACTATCATTTCCAGAAAGAAAATTGGTGGAAATGTACCTAGCCCATGGTTGGCAAAAAGTGTTAATCCTACCTCAATGAACGTTTTCCTCTGCGGGTTTGTTAAAAGTGATGTTTACAGCAAAAGAAATGATAATCTTGATCATCTCAAGGAATGGACCACTTACGCAATTGCAAGCATGATACTAAACATTGTCGGCAAATTATGAACCGAAAATGAATATTTCTGCGATGTCTACAGTGTTATCTGTTTTACAAGTACCTTTTCGAGAAACAATTAAAATCACATTCCAACCATTTCATATAAGATATACTTCTCAGAAGTCTTGTGAAAGTTCGCCATTTATTCACGGAGATTTTTTTTATACAGATATACATTTTCACAAATATAAAAGACGAATAAATGCTGTTTGTATGTAATAATGTATTAATGTTGTAATAATGTATTAATGCAATAATGTATTAACGTATTAATGTTGTTAATGTATTGGGGAAGTAAATATTACCTTACGCTTTGTAAAACAGCAGTCCAAGTTAAGTGTAAGTTATATAGTAAAATGAAACAAAAATTATGAAAAATAGGAGATACAGATAAGTCAGAAATATATAAAACTAGGCTTTAGTGCTTAACTGCGTAGAAAGAGATTCCTGTTATGTTATGTTCCTGATAAAATTCCTGTTATCTAATGGAAGCATTATTTGAGTTAGCCAAGTGTTAAAAGATTTTGTCATTGCTTTAAGCGATGTAGTTTGAATGATATGTTAAGAATAAATCTAAACATTCTGATAAATCTAAATGTAAAAAATAGATCTAAACATATAACAGATTCAAGTTTGATTATAAGGCATAGCTATGAAGAAATATCTTTAGAAAAATAGATCTCGTTTATCTCAGAATAATAAAAAATATTGCAACACTGATCTGAAATTGTAGAAACATTTCTCAAAACCTAATTCCTGACACCAAAAAATGCTGAGCGGTGCAAATCCTGGATGAATTCTTAATTGCGCAACACAACCCAAAAATTAGTGCCTGCAGAAAACCCAAACAGATTATACTAGCTGTCATAAAATTGTTCATCCGAGAAGCACAAAAATCTTTGAGAATTATTGGATATCACAGGAAAATGAGAAGAAATAAGAAAATATGTGTTTCAAAGGAATTTAGTGAAAAAAAGAGTTTGAAATTCGAATGATAGTATGTTTTATTTAATAAAGGCAGAGTCAAAATGGTCTGTTAAAACAGTGGTTGTAGGATTTGGAGGGAATATATATATATATATAAGAAAACCCTTCTGACTGTAATTAAGAACAGAAGGGATCATAAGAGATTCTAGAGATCAAAGAATATTTTAAGAAATAGAAAACATGATATCTAATACAGATGTGAGACTGTCATTCGCATAAAACCTTCGAATGGCAATGTGAAATATCTTGCGTAATCTGCAAACAAATGAAGATTTCTGAATCTTCCAGTAGGAATAATGATACTTAGTAGAATACTTGAGTTATAAGACGTGGCTTTTATATCGCCTTTCAAAAGAATTCTATTATTCTCCGTTAAACCACCAGGGCTACATTCTGCTGAACATAAATATAAAAAATTCTTTTTTACCTCTTCTTCTTCCTCTTCCAGTGCCTAAAAGATTACAGTTGGTTACATAAAACTTAAAATATCAACAGAGTAAATAAATATATTTCAAAATTATTTTGTTATCTGCATAAACTACACAGAAACTATTGTGACTTAATGTTCTGTTCAAATAGTACTATTTTCTGCTAAATTACATCATTGTGGGATCACTTATGTTGAATATTTTTAAATTCTGAAGTGGAATATTCATATTATTCATAAACGATTTTTCCATTTATATTTTTTTGGCTACACTAATTGAAAACGTTAAAATTTATTTAACCATTTCTTTGCATTTGCATAGTTACTTTTTCACTTAATTGCTAACTATTTGACCTAACAAAGTAAAAATTTGTTGTGTATTCAAATTAATCAATGAAAATAAATAAATGACACAAGGAAAAAACAATCTATAGATTTTTAGTTATAGAATAGATGCTGGGATTTAGATTCTCTAGAATTAGGTTTGTTTTCTTGCGATCCAAGACCGCCTTTCAATCAAACGACCACAACCGCTCGAAACGGCCGAGATGACGATGTTGTTTTCTTCCCCTCTCCTAAGGTATGCAGAAGCAGGTGCAGTTTTCCCAAAAGCTTTACATGAGTTTATTTTGTCCTAAAATTCTAATGGAAGCTTCTTTTTTAGGAAGTAGGAAGGATGATATTTGTAATCTTCCCACTTCTTTGTGCGTTATGAACAGGAAGGGGAGGAAACGGAAGGGACGAGTAATGGACGGGGACGGGAGTTTCGGTATTTTAAGTATACAGATTAGCGAAGACTTCGGTTTTCTAAGGGTTAAATTTATGTTAAATACTTACTGCTAACTATTTGATGTAGATTTAAATGTTGCCAATCTCATTTAGAAAAAACTTTATAATTTGAGTCACAGAACGTTACTGTTTTATGGAGATATAAAGTTTATATCTGTTAGGGGGCATATATTTTAGACTTTAAAAGGACTATTGAAGAACTAGCTTCTAGCCTTATGAAACAAAACAAAAAGTCAGAAGAAGCGGATATAAGACCCTTTATCCGAAAGCAAATTAACAGTTACCCAACTTGGGTTTGCACAAGCCAAGCACTTCTCGCTTAACAAAAAATACGTAAAGTTAATTAAATTCAAAATGTGGTAGATTAACCTAAAGGCTCACATGGTAATTTAACAAGCAGCAAGGCTCTGGTTTGTAGAAAACCGGCGAGACAAAGCCAAATGGCTAGAAGCGCTTTACGTCACTAAATCAAGTCGCTAAGAATCACGGCAAACGTGGCTTGGAATATGCAAATAAGCTCTAAAACTAACTTCTGAAACTCTTGCTTAAATAGCACTTCTTTCTACTTTAATCTGAATAAAAGCTCGCTGTCTCATTTACATTCTGGCATGAAAAGCATGCGTGAAAGGAAAGTAATAGGAAAATAGTCAAACTTAAAATGAACTGTTATTTAAAATTAAATAGATAAACCTCACAGAGTATCATTAAAGATCATGATAAATTTTCTTATCAAACTTCTAAAAGATGCTATAACAACTGCTAAGTATCATATATACTGTGATTTCTAAAAATACAGGGTCACCTTCGAATGTGCTAAAAAATAGTAGCAAGTGCAGGTGAAATTAGAACTTTTTTAAATAACAGCATTATTCTGTTTCTTACAAAATTACGTATTACATTTATCCAAATAATAATTTTGTGGGGATTTATTTTTACTAACAGTTAATTTTTAGTTAAATCAACTTTCCTTTCGGTCTCGTTTTCACCCATGCTTTCCCGCCAGAATGCTAATAAGTGCATGTATTCAAAATGAGGTAGAAAGAAATGCCATTAAAGGGGAGATTTTGGAAGGTAGTTTTAGAGCGTGTTATGCTTGCTTGAAGACCACGTTGCTATTTTGAATTAATAGCGATTTGATTTTGTGGCGTTAAGCGCTTTTAGTCATTAGGCTTATTTCCGCCGATTTCTATGAGTCAAAGCCTTCCTGCGCGTTAAATTATTCTGTTAGCCGTTAGGCAGAATTTATTACGTTGTATTTACGTTCATTATTACCTGTTTGAGTTAAACCAGAAGTATTGCCTTTGTATTATCACAAGTGGGGCCATCTGTGCAACTATATTTGATTCAATAAGGGGTTCTTTACACCCTTCTTCTGACTTCTGTTATCATTAAGATCTGGGAATAATTAATCATACAGTCTTTTAGAGCTCATTAGTTTATGTTACCGCAAATAACAAGGCTCTATAATTTAACAATTAAAACATTCCATAAAATTTTGTTAGGCGGATGAAGATGAGAAATATTTAAATTCTTAAAAGATGTATCATTTTTAATTTAGTACACCTTACAAACGTTTTCGAAATGAGTGACCTAGTATTTTCAACAACTGTACTAATTTCATTCTATTTTCATTTATCATCCTTTTGATGAAATGCTATATTCCATGATTTGTACTTCCAAATTGTTCTAAATATATTTAATTGGATTTAAATCAGGACATCGCAGAAACTATATTCATCACTTCTAGGCAACAGTACAATTACCACAAATAGTGAAAATTGTTTCTGATACTTTAATATTTGTGTTATGTCTTAATGTTCCCATATTTTGCACGGTACATGCGTTTCCTGTCTCAGTGATCCCATATTTTGCATGATCCGTGCATTTCCTGTTTTAATGTTCACATATTTTGCCTGATCTGGGCATTTTCGGTCTTAATGTTTACACACTTTTGCATGATCGATTTCAGTGTCATTAAAACTACATTATACTTACTGCAGACATTCCTTTTTGGCAGACAAAAATGCGACCGATTAAACAAAAAATATTAAACTTATTTTGTTCCTCAAAGATTAGCTAATCTCAACATAATAAAACTTTATTTAATAATGAGCTGTTTATTTATTTTACGCAGGAATCACAAAATTTCTTCTGATCTACCATGCTATCCGTACAATTGAACAATAGCGTCGTATGGTTTCAACAGTAATTACAGTATAAAATCCTTCACTAAACTTTGTTGAAAGTCTTATGTCACTGAAAAGCAGATTTCTACTATTCTTAAGTGAAACGTACTGGTCTTGGAAAATAAACTTTAATGAAAGAATCTTTATTTTCTTATTTAAAATATGATTTTCTTTATATAAGAAATTTTTATGATATCTTTATAAAACTGAAACCAGTATAAAGCGGTAAATTATTTTTTAGCAATTTTTCTAACAGATTTATAATTTTTTAAATGAAAAGTATTGATTTCTGCAACCTTATTTAATACTTCTTGATGGTACCCTGCCATGATGGCCACAGAAAACACCAAACTGCAATTTAATTGCAGAGCAAATTTTTAAACATAAAGTCAAATGATATTTAAACTGCTGCTATAATTTCGAATCAAAACGCACAACGAGAATTTTTAAGTTCTTCTCTGGAAGAGAAAAAACGGTTTCTCAAGACTTTTGTGGAATTTTATTTGTCCAAAGGAGCTTTGTCCCTGAATGACTATTCTTTTCGTTTTGCGATTTTGCGTCGGTTCACTTTGAATACGCGTTTCACTTTTCAAATTGTTGCCACTAAATATTATCGCCCTGTATAAAAATTAAATAATGAGGAATCTGCATAAATGTATATATGTTTCTCACATTGTGATAAAACGACGGTACCTAGAGCCATCGAATTTTGAATGACGTAATTCTGCTGCGAATATGGGCATTTGGAAGTCCAAATTCGAAATTTGGAATTTGTTTTACTATCGATTTCATATTTTGTAAAATTTAACGAATTTTTGTTTAACAAACTCAAAAATTTCAAAGCGAGCAATGGCAACGTTTTACCAAAAAAAAAAGAGAAAAAACATTTTTGTCTCCAGCGCGTGAGACTGTGCATCCAAAATTCTAAAGATATGCTCAGCTTCAAATTATTTTGCGATACTTCCCTTGATCTGAATTTTATGGTTTGATAGTTAATGATAGTTACAAAACCTGATAGTTCATAAATAAAGGTAACACACAAAATGTTAAAAAAAGCCCCTTTGGACGTAATTTAAAATCTGAAACCTTTCAGATTTTTTTCAAATTATTATTATAATTATTATTTTGCATTATTATAGGATCGATACTTACTATCTTAAAATCTGTGAATTTACTTCAGAGAATTTACTTACTAGGGGCTAATAAACTAATCCGATTCACTTGAATATTTAGTGAAAACACGAATAGTTACTACACACTATGAAATAATTACTTTCGTAGATGGAAATAGTAGAGATTATTTACAGATGTAGAGAAGCTAATGTCTTTTAGATTGAACACCTTATTTTAATTTAATAAAGTCATCGCCTTAATGGCTGAATCGTCTGAATTCTATCACCAGCAAGAAAAAAAAGAGTTTTTCCCCACATCTTGCAGAAACTGACTAATCTTACTTCTTTTAAATTGCGGAAATTATTGTTTATATAAGTTCTTCCCTAGTTTATAAGGAAAAAAACAGATATATTTAATTTAACCAGTGAGCAACCATTTCTCTGCACAATTAAAAGTGTCTCAATGCTTTTGCGAGTCTCTGAATAATCAGATTGGTAAAAATAATTATGAAATCTGTAATCACATTTATAAATGGAATTTTGCTCCCATATTTAAACTATTGTTATGTGCTTCTATTTTCTAATCTTATTTTCCAGAGATAAGAACAATATATACTAATAATACTGCAAAGATAAGGGATTCTATCCGGATTTACTTTCACAAAAAAGGTTTTTTGTTCTCAGTTATTTGCTTATTTAAATTATGTAAGTGAAATGCCAATGAGTGATATTTTAATGGTGGCGTATGCTTATCATCACATTAAGTACATATATTCTCTATAAATATTAAGTATTTGAAAGTCTGCAAATTTCATAAATCCTTTAATTAGTTCGAGAGTTATTGATGTTTTCATATATTTATAGATTTTTAAAATAAACCAATGTCTACATAAATGTGTAGGTATTTTACAGTTGTCAGCTGAATATATTTTCTCGAAAATTGCCAGATTATTTTCAGGTAAGGGATAGATTTGGTAATACGAATTATTTTCAGCACTATTTTCCAAAGAAGACTGTGGATAAGCAGTGAAAACTCATCGAAGCACATGGGTGATCATTTTCCGCCGAAGAATGTGGAACGTTGTACGTTTCCGAAGCATATGGATGTACATTTATCACGCAATTTTCATAGACTTTGTTGGAATCACGCTAGATCATAATTTTAAACATATACAAAGCCAATGTGGTGGGAAAAATTATTAAAATTCAATCCTTCAAATAATGCTTATTAATTTAATTAATATCTCCTTATATTTTTATCTTAAGTAGCAATGATTTTACGTAAATGAAAGTAAGAATACATGAACTCTGCACAGCATAGTTTTTGCAAAGTTATATAAGTATCGTATGTATGTTCCATGTATGTTCATTCTTTATAAGAGTTCTTGTAAGTTTCAAGATGAAGCATTCTTTTTTTTCCTGCTTTTAGTGGCAATGGATCCGACTTCTAATCTGTAATGACCTTTTTCTTTGTTGCTCGATCAAATAAAGTATGTTAACCGATAGCAATGCTCATGAGACGTAAATAAACTCACGGCATTCTTTTGGGTAGGGATCTATGAACAAATGGAGAACAAAGCTTGATTTTTTCTCCATTTCGCCTATTCTACAGCAACCTTCGTACAACAAAAGAAACATTTTATGTAACAACGGAGTAGATCAAAGGGCCGTGTGTTTTAGACACACACAGAAAGCATTTAGAAGAGACCGTAATTGTCCATTGCCAAAACTAAATAACCGGGGCGCAGCTTAAGTTGTAATGTCCGAACGCCCCAGTGGTGATGGTGACTAGGGAAGGAGGGGGAGAAAGTCCTAATGACCGCATCTAAAGCCAGGAACAATTTAACAACCATCTGGAAGCCTCGGAAAAGCGACCATCCCAGTGACAGTGATAGATGTTCTGTAGAAGAAGCAGTACTTCTGGAACGATCGGCGAGAATTCCTTCTACATTTGGCTGCTAATCACACTTTTTATTGTTGTTAAAAAAAGTTTTACGTTTCTGGAATTTTTTTCTCCTCCCTGGGAATTTCAAGTTGAAATGAGACATAAAAATGTAGAAATACTTCCAAAGAAGAGTTTTCGAATGTAACATGATTAGCTTAAGCATTTTTACAAACTTGTTTTAAGATTTTACCTTTTTAATTTTTAAATATCAGCAAAGATTCGATTATCCGACATGCAATAAAAGCACCATCCGACAATATTCATACTGAAAAATACCTGTTTTGATAAATGTATATATTATAAATGTTATTATTATTGCATTTTTTGTTTCATTCAAGATATATTACCCGTATTACTTCCGAGGAAGTCACAATTCTCAAAACAGGAACCCTCACCGTTTGCCCTCAATCATTACCCTGATCATAATCGTAACTAGATTTTTGTTGGACTGTAGATTACTTATTATCTCTTATCCATCACAAAACATTTAGTTCTGTTGTTTAGACATTTATAGCATACACTGATCGTAGTAGCTTTGCATTTTGTTCTTAATGAAAAGAATATATGTACTAGTATAGTCAAGAAAAGATAAAAAATAAAGCATTAATTTTAATGTACGATAATCATATCTCTCTTATTTTGTGCCAAAGTTGTAAAATTTTGCTTTCTATTCAACGATATCCTTAATATTCCATCTTTCGCTGTTATGCTCTATACAACACTAATTCTGTCTCGCGCGTTGGGTTTATCTATCAAATATTAAGTTACGACTATTTGAATATGGTAAAGCACATCAGAAATATTTGCCTAAGGGAAGCGGTGCCTTCTTGGAGGATTTTTTAAGGGAAACTGGTTCGAATACACGTTATTCATGGGGGAGAATCACGAGAGTTAGCCATGTAGCCAACCCGTTCTCCTTCGAACTTTAGAAAAATTACTAATATTCAGCAACCTTTAACAGCTCGGTTATTAGTGGATGATGAGATATTGACAAGGATGAAGTGATGATAAAAAGGATAGACGAAGTTCAATTGCCATAAGGTATTTTTTGCGCCTTCTTAGCATGCCTTCATGGTGTAATGATCAGCACACTCGTCACGTATTCGAGAGATCCGAGATTTGAGTCCCGGCGAGAGCGTAGCTCAGTTTTATATATCCTGCTTTAAAAAAATTCTAATGACTCTACATTGGCGCCCGAACTAAAAAAGGTGGTGGATGAGGATTCTTCGCCACCCGGATTTGGGGACAGAGTCCCCTAATCCCCAGTCGCCCTTTAAAAGGGGACATATATAAGGTATTTCTCCCGCCTTCTTAGCACGCCTTCGTGATGTAAGAGTCAGCATACTCGGCGCGTATTCGAGAAGTGCAAGGTTCAAGTCCCGGGAAGAGCATTGCTCATTTTTCATGTCTCCTGCTTCAAAAAAGTCCTCATGACTCTGCAAAGTGATCAGAAATTTGTCTGCATCAAGAGCAGAAAAATTTTAAGAAAACTTATCACTTCAAACTACTAAGAATGTTAAGCACAAGACAATATGAAAAGCCTGAATACTCTTAACTAAACTGAAACTGATACTCTCTTCGGTCTTGTACAGTTTTCCCCCATTCCTCGAGAAATTTTCAGTACCTTCGATTCTTCGAAACTGTAGAAAGTCATACACAATTACAGCTACATAGTGCCTTACGAAGTTACAGTCACGTAAGGTTCGGACCAGTACAGTTACATAGAAGTTGGACCAAAATCACCGCTGAAATCGCTGGCATGCGATTGCAAACTGTTCTGAATATTGTTACGTTTTGGAAACAGACGCAGATTTAGAAAAACAATGCGATCGAAAATCAGTTCTAAACAATCGTGACTGGAGATATCTAAAACGGTTAGAGAAGCCAGGCTGTAAAATATCTATTTCAGAATGTACAACGATGTTCACTTGCACGTAAAAAAATCATATTTATATTACAGGAGGACCGTAACTCCGAGGATTGAAATTTAACATTAGCTTTGTAAAACCAGAGCCACATTTTGGCACACACATGCATGGATCACATGCATGGATTAGTCATTACAAAGCCGTCAATTTAGTTGAGACTACGCAGAATATAATACAGAAGAATAAAAGGGACGACTGGATTCTTTTACGGCAGTCTTAATACATGGACTCGCTGGGCCCTCGCCGGATCCCACGAACGAAGCTCCGTACTAATCTATTTACATTTCATTTCTACGAGTAGTTGCGGCTGTAGCTCACTGGATCTCCCAGGGACCATTAATGCTGTTAAGACGGCACTGGACTCTTTCATTCACCAATAACGCTTGAAAAACCGTGGATGCTACTCACTTCAAATGTGATAAGTGAGAAGACTGTGCCTAAATTCATCGAAGCAATGCTATAATATAACTCAAGCTAAAAGAGGTCCAGCGAGTGTGCGATAATTTTGGAGTCTCAGTGGGGAGTAAACGGTAAGTAAGCGGTGAGAGGAGAGAATGTTTCAGTACAGAAAGAAATTTTATTGAGAAATGTTAGAAGTATTCTGGAATGAATCCGTGTTAGGAGACTATGGTTCACTGTTGCACAGTCATTCGCGAGCAAGTATATCATAAGAAATGTCGTACAAAATATTTCGACACGGCAAAACTAATGCTTCATTTCAAAATTAGATATTAAATGTGATTCATACACGTAAACTCATGTATGTTCAATTAGCATTTTCCTGGAGTTGTAATTGTCTGATAACTGGACTAATTATAAAGGGTATTACTTGTAGGCCAAATTTTTTACATAATGGTAGCGCGGGAATGAAAAACATTTTTTAATTTAGGAGAGTATGCAAGAGTTTTTCTATCAAAATAAAAAATATATTTTATATATTTATATGATACTAGCGGAAGTACCCGATGCCAGTTAAGTTAGATTGAGAGTAATGGATCTAACAACCGAGAGAACGATACCGCTGTAATCCTTCTCCAATAACAATGAAAAAAATAAGATTCATAGTCATACATTTTTCAATCTCATGCGATATGAACCCACATAAAACATTTCGATAGAAAAATAAACTAATTCTTTCTCATTACATCAGCAACAATGGCACGCAGTTTTTTATGATTTTCGTCTTAATCAAATGATCATAAAAGCTTAAGTTCCATTCAATAGTTCACCTAGATTCAATTTTAGTAAATTAAATGTAGCAAACAATTGATCATAATTGATCAAAAATTAATAACGTGAACAAAAAAACAAACACATAGACGGAAATTCTTCTTTATATGTATAGATTTTGTAAAAATTACAAATTTTTGATTAACAAACTCTACGATTTGAAAGCGAGCAGTAGCAAAACTTTTCAGAACAAAGCATTTTCATCTCCAACGCACGAGACTGTTGCCTCTTGGAAAAACGAGTGCGAAAATTAGCGCTTTCAGAGTTTTTAATGAATATTTCGGCTGATTAAAGTCATACGAAGATAGGAACAGTCGAAATGGCTTTCCACGAATTTTTTAGATCGGATATAATGTATTTAACGTTTAGCAATGCTATTTTTATTTCGTCGTGAAATTTCGAAATTTTTTATTAACAAACTCTGGGATTTGAAAGCGAGCAGTGGCTCCAACTTTCGAAATAATGCAGATTTTCATCTCCAGCGTGCGAGACTGTTGCCACTCGGAAAAATGAGGGCGAAAATGATCGTTTTTTAGAGTTTTAGTATCTCTAATTTAAGCTACTTTTTTTTGGAAAAAAGTGGATATCGACCTTTTTCAGGACCCAGAAAAGAATTGTAGAAAGTTTAGTAGCGACTGACTTATTAAGCGATCAAACACACACACACAGACTTGTAAAAACTTGATAAAAAGAGCTTCTTTATATATATAGATGGTGCTGTGCACATTTTCTTCCAGAAAATATTTGTTTCGATATTAGATTAAACTCTCAAAAAAGAGATAATAGAGGGAGTTGGTGTCTCTACAGAGCGGCAGAAGAACATAGCAATAAGGAATTCTCTATATAAATTGTATCATTAAGCCAGTGTCCTTGTTTGATATTGTTATGACAGTTTAACTAAGTATGCCCATTAGGGTCGGGATGAGATATTTAATCATGTCTTACGTACCTAAAGGCATGTGTCAGTTTTTTTAACCCCCAAAAAAGGGGTGAGATTCTCAATTACACATTTCGTGAATTATATATCTATATCCTTAAACTTCGTAGATTCTAACTTTCCGTCGTGTGGGCGGAGCGATAGAACATGTCAAGACTGGATGATTGATGATCTTAGAGGAGGACAAAGGCCTTAGCGTAGCGAACAGGGATCCCAGCTCTGTTTCTGACTAATTCAATATCATGTGCTGTAAGAAAGAGAATTCTGGTGAATGAATCGACGTTTGACTTTAGTTTCCTAGATTTCAGGGAGATAAAAGTGAATCAGAGCAAAAGCACATACAGACATTAAAAAGGGCTTACATTTTGCAGAAAAGCTATTCTGTACATAGATCTAAAAAGCAGAAAAATTCTCATACTGAGTCCAATTGTATGTAGTTGAATTTGAAACATAGCAATTCTGAGATGTTCGTGATTCATGAAAGGTTTTTTAATCACAGATATTTCATGTTATGATTTTTTTTTAAATTTAAATATACTTTTACGGAATTTAATAAAAATCAGCAAAAGCAAAATTAATACAAGGTTCGAAATCCAGTAATATAGCACGTTACGTGGAAAACCGGTTTTGGTTCTTCTGCCAAATCAGTATCATATCTAAAATTGTCTAACTTTATACTGCTTTATGTTTATTCACCCATTATCTTCTATTTTTATATTTACTGTCACTTCCTATTTACGTCGGCTCTCACCAAGATGCAAATTAGTTAACGAACTGGTCTCAAAAAAGAAATTGCTTGCAGACCGAAATCATGATCTGAAGATAGCTGATAGACTATAACTGTTTGTTTAAATACATGTAAATAATTCAAGAAAATGTTTTCGAATTTTTGTGTAACTCTACAAGTTTCTCTTTAAATTTACTCTAGTTTTCATATTGTATATGTTTTAATTTTAGTTGTTTCGTAGAGTCATTAGACTATTTTGAAGCAGAAGACATGAAAAATGAGCAATGCCCTCGACGGGACTCGAACCTGGACCTCTGGAATACGAGCCGAGTGGGCTACCGTCACACCACGAAGCCATGCAGAAAGGATGGAGAAAATACCTTATAGTTTATTTGCAAATTTTTACTTTAATAATTTTTTTTTATTTTTGCTTTAATTTGGAGTCAAAAAGGGTTTGAATGACATGTTGGAGAAGCTCTTCAACACCGTAACATTAACCAAGAAATAATTTTTCAAAAAGCAAATTAATTTACAGGAGTTTCGAATCTTACAGTGTCGAGAGGAACGAAGGATGTTATTCTGCACTCATTAATAAACCTAATTCAATGTTTTAAATACTTACCCCTTGACAAGTTCTGTTTAAAATATTAAATAGGGATGGTTCATTTTTTATTTGTTAAATTATTTTTTTCATTTATTATTTTTTCTTAGCTACTTTTATTTTTATGATTTCACGAGTGTTTAGCAAGAGTAATAACATCAAGCATAAAATGCTTAGATGGTAATTTTTGGCTAATCTAAAATTCTACTTCTACTTTTAAAACCTCTTAAATATTCCCATTTTACATCTTTTTCCTCAGACAGAGTAATCATAATTTTTGTTCCTTTTAAACTTAGAGCATATATATGTAAGATAAAATATATGTAATTATATAGTACATTATGTAGCCTCATAATTTAATTTAGTAATAGACTTTTAATACTTAATTTTAATTTGGCATTTCTATCTATGTTCTTAAAACAGTAATCTCTTTCTGCATTGCGTCATTCCGAGACTAATCCGTGTCATAATACTCTTACATAACGATGATAATTTAAATGGAGCTAAAACAGCAAATATAATTTTAGAACAGTATTAATCATCTACTCAAAGCGCAATGAGAACCAAAACTAATTAAATCTGAATTAAGATTTCATTCCGAAACTCATTCGCTTTCGACTCTTCGGTCTAGCTGAACTGAGGTTTGTTGCTCTCTTCTTATCGCAAATCTATGAAAAATGTGAACATTCTGAAATAGGAGTAAATAATGTGCCAAGCTGTTTGTGGCCTCAACATGTTTACTGAAATAAAAAATAAGGATTTAACTTGCCTCCGTAGCCAGTTTCCTATTCATTATGGAGTAGCAGTTTACTCAATAAGAATTCTTGCTCTTCATTACGGATTAAACCTTACATTAACAGTATCGCAAAGTCCTTTTTTATTATGTATAATAAACACATCTATTTTTTTTCTGTTTTTACCAAATTAAAAAATTTTTGTCAATAAAATAATGAATATTTTAGCTAATTTCTTAACATTGTATACTTGTATACTAAATATTTATCAAAACATATGTAAACAGCAATAATAACAATGTTAATAATGCAAAGAAAAATTCAATTTTTTATTTGAATTTAAAGTTTTGTACCTGAAAGACACTTTTGTTGATTGTAATTCAAGCATACTAACAGCTAAATACTAATACTTAAAATTAACCTTTATTTCAAATAATTCTGACATCTTTAATTATTCTCTAATAACAGTAATTTAAATTATAAATAAAAAAATTATGGAAACTTTCTAACTTTAGAGAGATACTTTGCGAGTAGAAAAAAACTCAAGGATAAATAATGATAAATTAGTCGCTTTCATTTTAGCCCAAAGGTACAATTTTCCCAGAAGGGCTATTAATTTTGTTTTGACATTTTGCGATGGTTCACTATAAACGGGGATTCATTTTTCAAATTGCTTCCACACAGTATTAAGCCCTGCGTTATAGTTAAGGAAATTAATTAATGAAGGATCTGCATAAATGTATGTATGTTTCTCGCATAGTGAAAAAACAGTGGTACCTAGAGACATCAAATTTTGAATAACGTAGTCCTTCATTTGAATATAGGCATCTGGAGGCTCAAATTTGGAATTTGTTTTATTACCTATTTCATATCTTGTAAAACTTTAACGAAGTTTTGATTAACAAAGTCAACGATTTCAATACGAGCAATGGCAACACTGTACGAAAAAAAAACATTTTTATCTCTAGTGTGTGAGACTGTGTATAAAAAATTCTAAAGGTACGCATTTTAAAATATTTTGCGATATTGCTCTTGGATTAAATTTTATGGTTTAAGGGCGAAGAACACGATAATTAATAAATAAAGGTAATACACAAAACATTAAAAAAAAGCCCCTTTGGGCGTAACATAAAATCTGAAATCTTTCAAATGTTTTTATTTATAATAATTTTCTATGGCACATCAAATACATATATTTGTATGTAAATAAGCCTAAACCCTTATTTCCTAGTACAACTCGACATCTGAGGGCGCTTCGATTGTAATAAAGTTTGTAGATTTGGAGAGAAATAACTACGCATTGTCTTCATTAGTCAATCAGATTCTTTTCTTTATTAATTTCCAACTGCGAAAGAAAGCTGTTCACATATGAATGTATTTCCAAGCAAAGTAATTATTCTAAGTGCAAAAATTCGCAACTGAAAGTGCTTATATTTTTTAAAAGTGCGAATGAAAGTTATTCAAATTTTTATCATCAAATCTTTGAGTAAGATTTATATCAATGTGAATCGAATTAGCTTATTTTATAGATTTTCTAGTACGCTATTCACGTTCATTTTTAATAAAAATGAAACTAGTATAAACTCGGATATCAAATGACTATCTAACCAAGAAGAATGCCTAAAAATATTTTCTTGTTTTTATCTGCTGTACCATATCTTGTTGTCATTAAATGTCTGTATCACGTCCCGTTGTCATTAGTCATTTAGCATCTGTTTTTATTTCACTTCACTGTATGATTCATTATAATTTATTATTTATTTATCAATAACTTATTTTATTTAGTTCGTTACATTGCAGAAACTATTAGGATATTTCGAAACAGGAGACATAGACATGAAAATGAGCAATGCTCTGGCCGGGACTTGAACCTCGGACGTCTCGAATACGCTTGGATTGTGCTGAGCATTACTCCACGAAGACATGCTAAGAAGGCGGGAGAAATACCTTATATACTTCCCCTTTTTAAAGGGTGACTGGGATTTAGGTGACCCAATCGCCAATTCCTGGTGGTGCAGAATCATCATCCACTACCATTTTTTTTAGTTTGGGCGCTACTATAGAGGCATTAGGTTATTTCTAAGCAGGAGGCAAGAAAAATGTGCGATGCCCTAGCCGGAACTCGAACCTCGGACCTCACGAATACGCGACGAGTGTGCTGACCATTACACCACGAAAACATGCTAAGAAGGCTAGAGAAATACCTTATAACATTCTGTACAATATCCGACCGCTAAGAATGCTGTTCAAAATACTTATTTTGCTTGTCATTAGTCATTAGTGTCATTTTGCTCGTTGTCGTTAGTCATCTAAGATTTGCTCTAATGCCTCACTTAACTGTATGACGCGTTACTTCAATTTAGTATTTATTTATCATTAATTTAACTTAATTCATTAGGATTTTATTTAGTTCTTTAAATTCTACACAATTTTAATTAATTAATATTATTTTTTAAATATCTAATTATTACATGTTTTTTAATTGTTACTGACTACCTTCTGTGGTGTTCCGACGATCCTAATTTTAGTAAATAATCCTGCAGTTTATTCGCGTGATTTCATGAAATCCAGAAGAAGCCATTGAGGGCAGGATTTAAATAATCATTTTGCTAATATATCAGATGGAGAAGAATTTCTTGAAATTCCTCTAACGTGAGATCTTTTCTGGAGCCATTTTTTCCATGTTTGTCCCTTTTGGACTTCTCTCTTTAAATACTTCTAGAGATATAAATGAATGGTTTGGAAGAACACCATGCAAAATAAATTCGTCATCGGCACTATATATCTGCATTTAACACAAGTAGTTAAGCTATTTCCCATGAAATATCCAGGGTATATAATTATCTCCATATCTGTCAGTCCTTTACGTATATTAATCGAGGACTATGAGAAATTGATATTAATTAGCATAGCACTGCTATCTAATCACATTGTCTACCGATGCGAAATGGTGGTCAGGGATTTCATTTCGTCTAGACAATTGAGGGAATTTACGATGAGTCACTGGATTTGGTCATCATCTATATCAGGTAAAGGGAAAGGTTATTCTCACACTTTGCAAAATCAAGTTTATTTCGCTTTTAAGATACACTAGTTAACAAAATCAGATGTAGTCAACATATAAGAAAATCCTTAGAAAACTCTAGAGTAAACTCTGTAAATTGAAATGCGTATTTAAAATTAGACATTAAACTTTAAATAAAAAATTGGGCATTGAAAATTTTTTGTATATGCCCGAAAGTCAAATTTTTAATTAAAATATTCACTAATAATAAGCAAGTAAATAAAGTCTTAGTTAAAATAACATGTCTAGTAACTATTACTGGATGTGCTATGGCACAAAAAAATCAGCGCAATAAATTTGCAGGACTATTTTCAGATGTTTAAATATAAAACATTTGTTTTTGTTCCAATGGTGGGCCCTCAGCCGACTTCGGCTTGGTAACCACTAAGGCCAAAAGTGGTGGTCACTTTATTATGCAGGCACCTAATAGGTGGGCCACCTTTGTTTCCTATGAAGGGACGGACAGTTACAACCATGCCTTCTCAGGGATTCAAACCCAGACCGTTTTGTATCGTAGCCGGCTCCTCTAACCACTATACCGCCTAGGCGGCTAATATAAAATATTCAAGTGCAGAAATGCTAATAATGAAAGAGAAGCCTGTGTTCAGGAGATAACAATGACAGGAAATAAATCCAGCTACTGCAGCTTCTAGTCATGAAATATGGAAACAACTATGAAATAATTTCTTTAAAAAGTAAAAAAGTTTCTTTAAAAAATTTAAAAGCTGAGGGTAAAGACAGACTGGGACTGAGACCGTTAATTGGAACTGAAAGATTTTTATGAATGTGAAAAATCTCTAAATACTCTAATTTACCAATGGAAGTAAATGAAAATTAGAACACAAAAATGGAATGCTGCATGAATTTGCTATCTTGCTATTTAGCGTACGTGAATTGGCAATACTTACGTTATTGTGTTTTGGGCGATGTGTAAGAAGGTAACAAATATCACATGCTAAATTGATAACTGGGAGTTAAAAAGGATTCATTTCATAAATACTAAGAGCGTGGATACTGGGTATTAAGGCACCTAGTTTGAAAAAACATCTCACTTTTACGTATATTTCACTCCTTTATGTAATGAAAGCAGTACTGCTCGTTTCCACGTGTTCATAAAAAAAAATCTATAAACGTTGGATAAATTAATTTGTATTAGCCGTAGATAATACTGTTCAATTCAGTGGATGAAATGTTGTTGTTGTTACTTATCTCACTTGTTTGACAGTAACATCAGAACAAGCCGACGAAATTCATCCCGGTAAGGAGTGGAAGATTGCGCCTGTCCTTGGCTAGAGACTTGAGCACCATACAGGTGACAGTGCGACTTGCTCAGTTCCGCCCTTATCCCCAGTTTTCAAGGAGGGTACCTTAGGGTCCGAGGGTTTCCTACCCCCTCTTCCCCTAACACCAGCCTGTCGAGAGGACTTGCGGCTCGCCGCATATTTAAAGTGCCTCCATCCGCACAGACATTATATATTTGCAAACATACATGCCTTCTCCGGGATTCACCTTGACAATATGCAAGTGGAAATGAATCAATCGACTCCAGTGAGACTGTTGAAATTATACTGCAACTTTAAGTTCTAAATACGTTTTCATAAACTAATGCATCTGCTGTATCTGCTTTAAAATGAAAATTTATCCTTTTTCGACAGTCTGGGAGATTTATATTATCAGTAATTAGACGGAGGTTGTCGCCATCTGAGGTTATATATCAGCCATTTTTACTTCCTTTAACGAAGTAAAGGAAGTATTGTAATCATGGAAAATTCCGGTACCATATTTCAACGAAAATATGCATTTCGATTGCTATAGAATGCAATTTAACGATGCTTTTGCCTGACATTTGTACGAAAGGACAGGAATATAAAACTGATTTAAAGTGGATTCAGAAGAGACGTTTACTCTACGTACATTCGTATATATGTATGTATCTCGCATTCAAAAACGAGTAGCCTCAGAACGTTGAAATTTTATATATAGGACTGCATATAGGACTTGTATATAGGACTAACATATAGATGAGCAGCACCTATTTTGGTTGCTATCGACCGCACCGAAATTATATTAATATATGTATATATATATCCACTCTGTTACTCGGCTCAGTGAGCTCAATTTCTTTATTCTTATATGTTTGCAAATTGTGCATTTTTTGCTCATAAAATGAGTGAGATGTAACGCTGTTAATTGAACCTAGCGCCAGAGTGTCGCTATGGTAAACAAATATAGTGAATTTTAAAGATTACATTTATTCTATTGTGGTTATGAGCTATCGAGGAAATAGATTTAATTCAATCCAATAAGTTTAAATGAAATGCAAGAAAAAATGCGTATAATTTAATATTCCGCACAAGGAAGTCATGTGGTGTACACGTCAGACTTTATTGAGTAAAGATGGTTTCTTTAGATGAATGTGAACTTCCATTGTCTTTTAGAGTCTAATCGACATTTACACGCGACAACCATTCACAGTGCATTAAGCGGGAGGTCCATATAATTTATTTAAATTGCCAGGAATATTCTACTTTATCAAAACTGAATTTTGTGGATTAGTGTTATTTTTAAATAAACATGTTCATATGAACAAGTAATGCTGCATAGTTTTGGAATGATAGTAGGTTTAGAATGGATAGTATGTACCTATCCTTTCGCTGTTACAATAAATCTTAACTACGCTGTTATTAAAAAGGTTTTTTTAAGAGAGTGTGAATCATTTACTTGCTTATTTCGTTTTCCTATCCCTAGTGACTATCCGAAGATAAAAGAGTATCAGTTCTACGAATGAAAAAAAATGGAAAATAAATTCTGTAGAAGAAAGTAGATTACTAATCAGTGCGGAAAAAAAAATAAAAGAAGCAGAGTGGACTTTCTGTAACATCAGAATCAATTGTATGAGGGAAAAAATAGATACTGTATTACTATACTTATTATCTGTTTTATTCGGGTTTTTTTTCGTGGTGCGCGTCATTAACTCATAAGACCGGGAATTTTGCTCAAATTACTACTTTTTACTTTCATAACCTTTAATTTTCTTTTAGGTTTAACCTACGTTTCCTCATTTTCAATTTTTTTAAGAAAAGTACTTACGTCCTCTCTTACATTTTTTATTCCGTTTCAAGATCCTAATTGCTGAAGTGTTCACAGTTTCTCTCTTTTCTGCTACGCATTTGGGATCGCAATCAATAAATATCTAAATGCTAAATGTTTGTCCAAATGCTAAGTTTATATTGCTAAATTACAATAATATCTAAACACTAAACTTTAGTTTGATGTAGTCAATTAACTGTCGTTTTATTACTTATAGTAAAACAAGGAAAAAGTATCTGCGTAAAGATATGAGTAAACAAGAGAATTCTGCCAATCTGAGGACTTTTTTGGAAAATCGGCTCATATTTACGCTGCACATAGAAGAACCAAAAATTCCTACCTAGTAGCATATTCTAGTCGTTGATAACAGAATCAAAGTAAAGATTCGTGGATAGTTTTAGCGACTTTAGGTTTCTTTTCATAACCTAAAGCTTAATGATTCTCATAATCTATAGATTTAATGAAGCTTTTAAAAATTTGATTATACAGGGTGTATCAGCAGAGCGGTGATAAACTTTCAAGAGAGAGAGAGTAGATCTAAACGTTGGGAAATCACATAACAATGCATGGTCGGAAACGACACGGCAGTGACGACACGAAAATCAAGCAAGAAAGGACAAGAACGGGGGGGGGAGAAAACATGTTTATTAGTCGGAGTACAACAGAAACAAAGAGAAAACAACATAAAGAGACAACGATCGTCATCAAAGAAAGTTTTCGAAATTATGATGCGGACCATGATGCAAGAACATTGCGTCATGCATCTTCCATGCCATCTTCTATTCCTGATGCAAATCTGCCTGCATGACGGTCAAGGGTCGTAATTTCGAATACCGTCTTTAATAACGATCGTTATTTGTTGTTTTCTGCTGTACTAAACCGTTTAGTGTCGTCACTACCGCTCCAGAAAAGCGTTTCCGGTCATGCATTGCTATGTGATTTCCCATCAGATAGGTGTACTCTTTCTCTCCTGAAAGTTTGTCACCGCTATACTGATACACCCTGTATTAAATGTCATATACAGAGTAGCCAAAGTTTGGTCAAAAGTAAAGCCAATAGCATTTGTTCGATGATGGAGAAGATTCTTCCTAGTATAGAAACCGAAAATTAGTCTAATTGTTAAGAAGTCGAAACAATAACTGCAGTTGTATGCCAAAAGACTAAAAATGTAAAACTCTTCGAAAATGTCGATCGGGAAAATATCGAGGAATGGTTTGATGGTGATTTAACTGAGCCATGCTTTCAGTACTCGAGTGATGCAGGTATCATTTCAAAAGTCACAACAGCAGAAGAGGCAGCGAATGATACTGAAAGTTCAAGCGAAGAAAGATACTATTAATTACATTAATCCCCGAGATAGCAATGAATTCTATTGAAACTCTTTTGGGTTCGACTAAAGGGGATTCAAATACAGTGATAAAAGAACACTTCGAAAATGCGCAATGAATTTCGACAAATATTTAAATGTTTCCAAAACAAAATAAGATGACTGATTTTTATAAACAATAAACACATACAATATGCATGAAAATTAATACGTAGTTTGGACATCGGTGACCTGGTTCCTCAGCATCAGCCCCAATAATTGAGAGTACACTTCAATACTGTATTAGTACAACGAGCTATATCCCAGTTCCAGGAGATACCATGGATATGTGAAACCGAGGTTAAAAGCGAACAGTGTTTAAACTAGGAAATTCATGCAACATACTACATAAATTCAATGAAACTAAATTGATGAATGTTGTTGAGTAAGACATCATCAATATTTATACAAAATTCAGGACAAAAGTTTTCCTAATATAAGTATAGGGACTGGAAAAACGTGTGAAAAGTTAGATTTCATAATTTTTTGGAAATTGATTTGTTTAAATTCAAAAATGCCCAAACATTGAAACTGGAAATAAATTTCTGCAACCAACGGTTGCGAAAGCAAAGGCCGGGAAAAACTTTTAAGGACATCGTGCATATAAAATGCAAAAAAATCTAATTTATACACCACACCACATGACTTCCTTGTACGAAATATTAAATTATACGCACTTTTTCCTGCCTTTTGTTTAAACTTATTTCCTCGAATTTCAGCAGAGATATATTTCTCATTCAATTAATTCAATTCTCACTTCGCGGCAAGGCAAAAATACATATAAACTCAAAATATCTATACTTATGTAGAAAGACGTAGAAACTGAGTTTGTTGCGGACGCTATGCTGAGTCAGTATATGGGATAATTTAATAAATTGAATGATAATTCCAGAATGGATTAAGCATAATTTAATTCGCAATAATAAAAGAAGACGTTACTTTGTTGTTGCGAAGCTTTGTTACTCTAGATTGCCAAGAAATCCACTATTCTGCTAAGCTTCAAATGTAAACAAATATGGCTGCTATGATAAAGAAATTAGGCTTAGTCGTACTTAAAAAACTTCTAAATTTTTGATAATTCTACAACTATAACATGCAGGTAAACTAAAGGCATAAAAATCTTAAACGAAGATAAGAATAACATAATTCAATAATTTTTAAAGCAAAAAATGCACTATTTAGAAACATATAAGAATAAAGAAACTGAGTTCACTGAGCCGAGTAACGGAGTGGAGATGCACCGGTGTTGTCGTCAACAATGCAAAAGTGAAGAAAACGATTGCTTACGAGGGGTAGGATCCAGAAAAGAGAATGTTCTTAAACGACTTAGTTGTACTGATGCAACAAATATTAGTGAAGATTCAATATGTTCGGCATGGCAAGCATTTTGAGATAATAAAAAAATGTTTAGCTGGTATTATTGTATTTGAATGTTCTTCAACTTGAAAACTTGATTTCCAGATTTCATTATATCATTTCTTCTAGTCATAGTACTGATGTCATACCACAAGATGTGATCAAAGAACAAATGGGGCAAGGGTGATCCGTTCGTGTCTCAGGTAAACGGATCCTTTTTAGAAAAGAAATTAAGTTTCTTAATTTTCAAACTAGAAACTCATTTGATAAGCACAGTTCTAAAATATTATATTTCAGCAATAGAAAGGGTACTATGTTCTGGACTGCGTCTCAGTGTCGGTGCTATATACCTAACAACTTGTTTTACATTAATGATTTTTCCCAGTCACCTACGCCCACCAGCTTCCCAGGGGTAAGATCGCTAGCACTGGAATTCGGTCTAGGCTCAAATCCCAGCGTGGATGTTTTTGCTGTTTTTCTCGGGTGTAAGTGAATACGAGCCAATTTCCCTTAAAACGTTCTCCAAGAAAGCATCTCTTTAGTTAATTGGAACGTACGGTATGTAAGTTTGCTTTTCCTTTTTTCGATTAAAATTTACTGTTGAACGAGACTCATGACTGGAGTCTTTGATATCCTATTGCATTGATTATTTATCTGTCTTTAACTGGTATAGTCAATTACCCTGACGCTATTTGTTGAAACTTTATATAATCATCGTTCTTTGTTGAACAAATTGCACACCAATCTCATTTTCTCAAAAGATAACCTACTCTGTTTTAAGGATTTTAATCTGTAGATAATAAATCTCATATTCAAAGCAAAAACTAATTGTTTGGTACCAGAACTGCAATAAGAAAATATTCCATTGATATTTTATTGAATGTAACTAATTAAATTTTAAGATGGGAATTCGTAAACTATTAATAATGTGCCTTAGTAAACAATTTAAATAAAATTACATTGACATTGTCAAAAATAGTATTTTCTTCTAAAAAACACTAGAAATTTTAATTGAAGAAGCACTACCAATAGCTGGAAGGTACAAGTTGATGTGGAAGAAATTTAACTACACACATGACTATGTAAAATATGAATTTTCCTTTCCTGAATTTTTCTATTGTTTATACGAAGCAATAACATAAAATATTTAAAAATTAAAGGCCACGGGTGGTCGAGTGGTAAAGTCGCTGAACTCTGATAGTTCCTTCCGGCTTCGAATCTCGGCAAACGGACTGGCTGCATGGGCATTTTCGTGATTTTTCCCATGTGTAACGGGTATACGAGCCAATTTCTCTCAAAAAGACCTCCATGAAGGCATTACTTCCCTTAGGCAGATAGCCATCGAATGCTTTGCATAAATTAAATAAACCAAAAGAAACTATTTAACATCAAAGTGGGAGGCGGGGAGGAGTTTTGAAATTTTTGAAAAACTGAGATAAATATTCTTGCTGATACTAAGACAATTGATAATAAAGAGGTTGTTTTAAAACTTTCAGTTCAATTTTGCCTACTCTAAAGTGCATGTGAGCTACGCGTTGAAAATACAGAAAACGTTTCGCCTTCAAGATTAATTATTTAACTGTTGTAGCAAATTATTTTAAATTTATATAACCAAAATGCAATTCATGTTACAATATGCGAGAAGAAAAAATAATTTTCTTCTGTTCAAGAAGTAAAATATGAGCACCATTTCATAAGATACCTTTTGAATTAATCCCGCTCTAGTTCGAATTATTCAAATACCTAACTAACTATCGTTTTCGGTTGCTGTTGTAGAGGTGAAAGAAACTCCAGTTACCTTGAAGTAATAGATAATTATATAAAACCTTCTTTACTCCGGAAGAAATGCTATCAAACGTGAACATTTACTGTATGGAACCGGAGTTAAACGATCAAATAATTTGTGAAAAAAATGTTGATGACTTTGCTACGATGAATAAAAATTTAACTATAAAACAATGTTTTCAAAATTAGTGGAATATCAGTTTATATTAATCGTGATATAATTAATTATTTTCAAAGTTATTTAATTTAGATAAATTATCAAAAACGTACTTTTTAATCATTTTCATTTCAAAACTAAACACATTCAAGCTATTATTTTTTCGAATATAAAAGATGTAATTAAAAATCACTATAAAAATTACGCTACTATGATCTAAAACCTTCAAGGAATTTACAGGAGCACAAATTTACCCTTCTGCCTCATGTGAAAATATGTCAGGGCTCTTATTAAAGGGTAGTCATATTTCTGACTCAATCTCGATGTGCTTAATTTTATGATCTATGCTTGTTCTAGATCATAATATCTGTAATTCCTTCAAGTGTTTTTAAAGCTCTGTCATATTTATTCCGTTTTGAATGAAACAAGCCATAATTTATAAACCTATTCCAATATTACTTCCACATTTCTGTGATAATATTTTTCCTGCTTGAATAATACTTTATCAGATGTTACGTTAAGCCTAATAAAGCAATGAAAGATGTAGGTAAAATCAATTTTTCCATAATAAATTGATTTAAGAATTGATTGATAATTGATCGAGAATTAAGAATATATTTATGACGTTCATCCTCTGTTATAAATGTTATTTTTTATATTTTAAGCTTTAAATATTAAAGTTTGTTTACACGTTCAATATAAACCTTATATTATTTTTATTAATATTTTAAAGGAAATTATGAGTTTACTATATAACAAAGTTTAATCTGTAGGTAAGTTTAATCTATAGGAAATAAAATATAGGTGTTGAGGAAATTAAAATATGTGAAAACAAAAGTATTTTAAGTTTAGAAGAGGATTTGCCCCGAAAGAAGTAGATAATGTTTAGAATGCGATTTTGCTCATCAAATAGATAAAAGAGAAATAGTGATGATCTTAATTGTTACAATCGCTAATGTATCGTAAGCTACAACATGTCGTCTAGATGTCTTAAACATAAAGATAACAAAATTCATCGAGAAATATATGAAAAAGATTCAAGATGGGTAAAAATGCTTTTGAAACTTGTATGGAAATAAAAAATGTTGAATATTCAACAAGTCTTTAAATACTGAAGTTTCCAATGCACATATATTAATTAGTAGTTAATTAGCAATTGAAATATAGAGTGGAAATTTTATCTTACTTAACTGGGAAATATATTTTGTTTTCGTTGCTTAGCAAAATATTTATATTGGAACAAAATAATAGACAGGCTTTGCATGAAAATACTGAAATATGGAACTTTTCATTTGGTTATCTTTTGTTTACATCGTTTGCCGTTTGGTGATGTATCGAATGCAAACTGCTCTTTAATAGGCATGTTCTGAAACATCTCGCAAATATTCTGTTTAATTAAATCATGAAATGAAATATAAATAAATACATATTTTATTTAAAAATTGATTATACTTTTATAAACCCTTTCGACATGTCCAAAGCAAATGTTTTATAATTTTAAGAAACTTCGAGAGAAATATAATTAATATTTAAATTATTAAAAATTGTCGTTTTTTCTGAAGTCTTCAGTTTGTTAGCATTTACAGACTGATAAATTTTGAAGGACATTATGTTTTCCTGAATGGCAGCATTCTGAGAATGACGGCCACATTAAAGATTAATTAAAGACTTTTGTATTTCGTGAAGTGGCTGCATTTGCCAAGGTGAGTGAGTGATACAAGGAGGTTAGAACAAATAGAATAAGCATCGCGTCTCAGAAGTGAAGCTAGGAAATTCTAAGCAAGGTGTCGTCACGACTTATCATGGCCTCTATACGGCGTACAGCTAAAACTTCGAAACATATTGTTAAATAGAATTATCCTGACTTTAAGAGTAAATATCAATTCCCGCTGGCTCAGAAAATTGTCTAGAGGCATAATTTGCAAGAAAATACCTTTGAAACTTTCACTGGTCTTCCACATTTTATCTGGTTTATCATGTTTTATAGTTACCATTTATACATTTTCGTATACCTAGATTTTATTAAATTTGAAACAGTTGTTTCCCGCCATTTCGATTTTTCTACATAACTATTAAGTAGTTATGTAGAAAAATTAATTATGTTGTTATTAAAATTAAAAGAAATAAATTATGTTGAAATTAGAAATAAATTATGTTGAGTATTAAAATTAGAAGGGGAGATTTATAAGCGTTAAATGATTTATAGCTACCATACAGACAACACCAATTAGAATTTAAAAGAAACCAACCAAAAGCCCGCCTATGGAAGCGGCCATGATAAGTCGTGACGTCCTACCGTGGCGTGTCATGGCTTCATTTGCGTTATACAGGACATACGAAGAAGCAATATACTCTATTTAGTCTAACCTCCTTAGGGATAATATATGGATAGTCGCATAATATAAAATTTCTTAAATGTGAGGTCCAAAAATTTCAAAGAGATTGCTCTATAGACATTTCTAGAATCAAAACTCGCCATTTGAAATTTATTTGAATAATGCAACAGAACTCAGACAAATTAGCACTCAAAACCTGGATGTATCATATGTCATATTTGGTTATGATAACAGCAGTTCATAACCAAATATGACTTATGATATATTATGATAACAGCAGTCATATTTGGTTATGATAACAGCAGTTAATTAACACAGCAGTTCTTCTGTTACCAGCTGAGTAATTCTGCATAGTCTCCTGATATTTAAAATCAGAAAAACAGCTAAAGAGAAAAATAGCTGTTAATCGTAAATAAGCCCTAAAATATAAAGATCCTCAAAATTCAGAAGAATTATAATTTCAAAAACTGTAATTAAAATAGAAAGATTTGCCTAATTGTGAAGAATAGAAAAAATAACCTTCTAAATGTGCAAGACTACATCTAAAACGATAATTAAATTCGTATTTTAATTTCATTTTACTCAGAAAACATTCTTTTATTCACAGAATCAAAAACACGAGGGCTTAGTTTGTTTTCTTATAAACTCTCGAACTTAACGGTTCTTGAGTTTGTTTACGCATCGCTGCGAAGAAATACTTAATTAGCCAAAACAAATTTTGGATTTGGAAACCGATGACTATATATGCAACCAGTATCCACATTTGTTTGTCATAAGCTTTCTTTCTGGAAATTACATCGCTGTTTGGGAAAAAATAAAAAAATTAATAAAAGACATTATCGAATTTCAATTTTTCAGTAAGATGTTTTCGAGAAAACAGCAGTATCTGTTTTTAATTTAGATCCAAAAATTTCGAAAACATTCTGTTCAGAAATATGTTTCCCATTACCCTTTTTACGCTTCGTCTGGAATACCTAATTTGTTTTCCTCCGCCGCCCCAGTAATTTAAAACACTTAAATATCTGATTCAGATTATCTGTGCCGGGAGAAATACTCAGATTTAATTAAATCCTTTAAGTTAATGAAAATGTTGCTCTTTTCGTCGTTGATATTCCGAATTTTCGCGCTTAGTAAGTGCCCCGGATAGTTTTACATTTCTTTTCTTCTTCAATGATACGTTTTGGTATAACTTATGCTCCAGAGAAACTAATTGTTTCCTCTTAATTTAATCTACAGTAATGGCCGGGGGGAACCAAAATTGTTATGATTTTCTTTCCACCGGAAATTAAGTGTTGCTCTTTTGGGATAAAGTAGCTAACCGCAGTATGCTTTTCTCTTTATTCCGAAAAAGGGAAACGGAAGTTATTTTTCGTTTAAATGATGCGAAGCAATTAAATCAGAAATGTTAAATGTGCTAAGTATTGCTCAGCTGTAGGTCTCACTGTGCAGCATAAAAACTCAAAAGTTTGTTTTTATTTTAACCTTATTTATTATAAACATTCATAGTATGAGGAATAAGTATTCAAAAATGAGTATTCAAAATTAGTAGAAACAAATGTAAAAAAGTCTGCTTAAGAAATTTTTGACAAATCAATTTTTCCATATACAGTAAAGTAGTTCTTCATCATAGGCAGTACTAAATACAGCAGCTGCAATTAATTATTTTATTATACATGATCATTAACCGTGTAAACAAACCCTCAACTTTATTCAACATTTTGTTCTGAATTTTGCATATAAGTAAATAATTTTAGCGAAATTATACATGAAATTGTAGTATTTTTTATATATTGTAGAATGAAATGCTTGAAAAAACGAAGCTTTGCCGGAAAAATAAGGTTACAGGAGAAAGTCTATTTAACCATGAGATAAATCGCTATCTCGCTAAACTGGCCAGATATCGCGAAACTTGAGGTGGTTTCGGCGATTAATTTTTGTCACCAAATTTGGTAGAGAATCGCCAAAATTAGCCAATCTTTTCGACTATTTGACGACATTTTTTCCGGGTTCCGTACAACTATAATAGAACAACTGCAATTAATCCCTATATGTAACTGTAACCGTACCTGGCTCTTATATGTAATGAGAGATTGTGCGAGCTTCGCTCTTTGGATGCGCTGTGCATTGTGTTTTGCTTAACCTTGTTAATAGTTTGAAGTCGTAACTACTGAATGTGTTCTGTTACTGAGAAGAGCTATACGC
Organism: Stegodyphus mimosarum; assembly: GCA_000611955.2. Classification (NCBI taxonomy): domain Eukaryota; kingdom Metazoa; phylum Arthropoda; class Arachnida; order Araneae; family Eresidae; genus Stegodyphus; species Stegodyphus mimosarum. Next base: position 214,802 of record KK114981.1, on the reverse strand, counting down.
GTATTTTGTGGAATACTTTTGTGGAGAACAGCTGTAGGAGTACTTTTGTGTACTTTTCCAGAACTGTAAAGTGTTTCTTTTGTGAAAATAAATTTTATCAAACTATCATCGGTTCTGTATGTACTTAATACGTAACTTAATACATAATCAAGCAGATTAAAAAGAAAAAAATATTGAATATTTCTAATTAGCCTTCTCATGATTATAATTTCATCAGAAGTTTTTATATTTTCAAAGCGATTTATAATCAAAGCTGTGTTCACAACATAGCATTCCATTGTATGAGTAATAAATAGGACTGAACATAGAGGTGGAATGTGACAACATTTGAAATATCTGGTTTTATAAATATCAAACTTCATAAAAAAATTTTAAGAATCTCTACGCAGTTAAGAAATTATTAAGTACATATGCATGTGAATATTGTTGAGTGCGTACGTCTTAAACTTTTAGGAATTTATATTTATTTTAAATAACCAGTTAAATGTAATTTGAAACTCTTTCCTATAAGCCTTCATTCCCCTAATTGTTAGTGCCAGAATATTTAAATTGAGTAGCGCGCGTAAGGAATGCAAATTCTACCAGTGGGAGAAAAAGCTTAAATATCGAGTTCTAGAAGGGAAAGTTAGAGAGTCTGGGAAAACTCTGTGCGTGTTTGTAACGCAAGCTTCGGCTTAGCATCTATTGCTGGTTAGACGTGGCTTAACAGCTATTATCTTGCTGCCCCTAGACTCATCTACGCTATGTCGGATACAGGATTATATGAGCCCTGTAGTTTAATTCTACTGCTTGTTAATATCTTCAATTTTGAGTTGATTCTACTGTTTCAGTTACCGCCCAAGCAGAGGCGTAGTATGTTAGCGTCAAGTTGACGCATTGTAAATAATTTAAAGAGTTTAATAAGGAGTAGTTTTAACCCTTCTTCGGTACGTTCACTATTCTCCAGATTCTACACAATAGATAGACAGTAGAACCCTGCAAGCATATTTAATCTTATATTTTATCTATACAGTTTGTAATAAAATTTCAACTGAAAATTTTTAAGAATATTCGTACCATTATTTAATTAATGAAGAAATTACGATCTCTCTTCGTTTAGTAGATATGTCCGTTGTCAAAAAAGTACTCATTTGTTTTTTCACGCAGGCATTTACTCCGTACCAGGTAGTACAGTAATTCCATATACTGTTTTAAGTATACAGGGTAGAAGGAATATTTTAGGTAATGTAAGATAAAGCATAACATTAAGAATTTTTTTTGTATCAGAAGTCGCCCGTTCTGTTAACTTGACATCGCTTAACTCGTCGGTTTCCAGGTTTATGATTTATATGCCGCCTAGACGGTATAGTGGTTAGGAGAGCCTAATGCGATAACGAAGGGCCAGGGTTCGAATCCCGCAGAAGGCATGGATGTTTGTAAATGTATAGTGTATTTGCGGCATGGGGGTACTCTAAATAAATGGCGAGCCGAAAGTCCCCTCGAGAGGTTGCTGGTAAGGAAAGATAGGTAGGAGACTCTCGGAGCCGTCCCCACGTCCATCAAAATTGAGGCGAAATGAACGAAGTCGTATTGTCACTTGAATGGTGCTCAAGGCTCTAACCAACGGCAGGCGCAGTCTTGCATTCCTTACCACGATGAATTTCGCTGTCTTGTTCTGATGCTACTGTCACACAAATGATATAAGTCACAACACAACACACGATTTGTAACGCGATAAAGTCTTTATAGTCTTTTTAGTATTAAGTCCCCCTTCAAGAAAAAATACACAAGCATCAATGATTTAATTCCCAAGAACGCATAAAGTTACATTTATACTGTATTTTAATACATATTAATATAGCGTTTACACTTCTGTATCATATGCACAGTCCCTTAGCAAGCCATTTTGCTAATAAACTATGCAATTTAAAAGCAATAAACGCAGTTCTTAAGAACAATTTTTCTATTTTTCAGTATCATTGATTTAAATAAAATATGTATTATAATCATAAGATGTCTAATTAGAAATATTCAATGTTTTGTTTTTCTTTTTAATCTGCTTGATTTAAATAAAAATGCATTTAATTCATGCTGTATCTGATTCACGATATAGAACACTAGATAATTTTATAGAATTACATTGCATATTTTTTCGCTTTTTAAATATACAGAAAATATATAACGTTCCAATGTTAGTCTGAATTCTTATTTTGATAATATCCTATAACATATTTCGTTATTCCATCTGAACTATGTCAATTGATAGATCCTTTTGATAAATCATATTAATCTTTGAAAAAGCTCTTTTGGGAGATCATTAAAATCTGAACTATCACAGTTACTTTAACAGCATTAAATTCAGTATTATCTGAATAAAAAGCACGAAATATTACTATAATTTACAGTGCATTTAAAACAAATAGGAAAGTTATGAAAAATTGCAATGATATGTTGGAAAAAAGAAAAATTCATGAGATGATCAGTCTTATATTAGGTAAGATGAGATAAGGCTTGGCTTTTTAAAAATAATTGTATAAATATTTTATTGTTGGAAAAAATATCTTAAATTGGCTTTGACTTTATGCTGTTTGTTTGTTTAATTAATTAATCATGGTGAAGCACATGAATGTTGTCTACCTAAGGGGATTAAGATTGTTTCTTTGCCTAAATTTCTACTTTACTTCGGCCAGCGTCTGAATGGTAGAAGCACTGAACACTGATAATACGTCATAGATTCAAATCATGCTAGTGACAAGGAATGTTTTTCGGCAAAGTGAGCGATTTCTCCATGTGCAACGTAAACACTAGCTAAATTTCCTTTAATTCCTCCACAAATGCATCCTTTTCTTTAGGCAAATAGGCCTCGATAGCAGATATAGTTTAAGTTATCCGATTCAATATGATCTGAGAAACAGTTTAGTTCTTTATTTACTCTTCTCTAGTAAGGGGAAAATTGCAAAAGAAAGCTTCCCACAAATGACGGAATTACAAAATTATTTAACAGTGGTAGTTCGACCCAGGCTCGAATCCCAGTGGCTGCTTGGGATATTTCGAGTTCTTTTTTTTATGTGTAGCACTAATGTGAGCCAGTTTCCCTTAAAAAGTCCTCCATGAAGCGTCTCGCCCCTTAAGCAGTTAGCTTTCCATTGTGTTCCTATAATCTAAGTAATTATGTTTCTTCTATAAATTCATCATTAGTCAACAAGCATTTAGGAACCCTATTATAATTGTTATCTGGCATTATTTCAACATAAAACTAGTGGAAAGTATGAAATATTGTAAGAATTAGGCTGCTGTTGTTGCTAATGCTCACCTGTCTGACCTACAGTCAGGCCAAGGCCATAAACTTCCTTGTGGTAAGCAGCGCAAGTTTGCGCCTGTTGTTGGCAACAGCCTTGAGCACCTTAGAGATAGCAGTGCGATTTAGCACAGTTCCGCTCCCCCCTCATTCTGTTGGAGAGCACCCCGGGGAGATGGGTCTTGAGGGTCTTCCACCCCTCTTCTCCTACCAACAACCTCTTGAGAGGACTTTCGGCTCGCAGTGTATTTAGAGTGCCCCAAGCTACACGGACACTACACATTTACTTACTTCCTTGCTTTCTGCGGTATTCGAGCCCGATCCCTTCGACACGGCAATCCGCGACGCTAACCACTATACCGGTTGGGCGGCCTAAGAATTGGAATATGTAACAATGAGAAATGAAACGAGTGGATGCGATTGGGTAAAATCTTCTGATCCAATTGCTGAATGCAAGACTGCCAATAAGCTCCGCTTCAAATTACACGTGGTTAAATAATGAGATTTCAAAGAGAAAGAAAGTATGTTTTGGTCATGAACAGAAAAAAGAGGTTATCTGGCATTATTCATTCTTAATATTCATGGCATATGATGTAAGCACTGAATGAAAAGTACTAAGATAGGCGGAGAGAAGGGCTGAAAACTTTCTACACATTGAAAAATTCTGACTAAAATAGATAAAAGACTCAGACAGATTTTGATACGGATTTCCAAGTAATACTGTTATTGTATGGTACGTGAATCGCAATTTAAAATGTCAAAAATTTACTAATGTGTCCTTTCAGATGCCATTTGTGGACTGGAAAAAGCATATGTACAAGAAAAGAGAAGAAATACAAATTTGCAATATGAAAGCGTAGCGGTGTAGAAGAATACAAAAAAAGGTTTATCTTTAAAAACATATTGTGTATATTCGTAATGCAAATAACAATGCAGTTATATTTTTCCTTAGTTTGCCTCTTCGCCTGTAGAGTCATTATTATTTTTTTTTTGAAACAGGAGAAGGGAGAAATATGCAATCCTTCGCCCGGACTCGAACGTGGACTTCTTGAATATGCGCCGAGTGTGCTACCGTTACACCACGAAGGCATGCAGAAAGGAGGGGGAAATTATCTTAAACGCCACTGTAGCGATCTTTCAATGGATGGCTTCCTTTTTATGGTAGGTATTTTAGTGGTTATAAAATTATTTCTCAGATGCTTTGTATGCTAAACTATATCTCTTAGAAACTAGTATCCCTCCGATTTTCTAACGAATCAAATATATGGACGCCTGAAACTGGCTACTGTCTGAATTGTACGGCAATAATAAGTGATAGTTAAAAAGTAGAAAATAAATCCAACTTTAAAGTTGCGTATGTATTTTGAGACTGAACGATAAAATTAAAAGGTGTTCAACGAAATTAAATAATAAATTAATGATATAAAAAAGATTAAAGGAAGACGGGTCAATTATTTTATTGCTTTATTTTATAGCACAATTCAAACTTTATCAACAATGAGCAGTAACGTCAATGAACTAAAATTTATGAAATAAATGAAAACCTTCACTGTACACAATGTTCGAGGAAAAATATAGCTAAACATTAATAATAATGCCCGAAACATAATAATAAATTGGGTTAAATTTAATGCTTAGGAAAGCATTTCTACTTAATGCAATAAGCGCACCGCATGCAGCAAGAGGAAAATTTGTCTGCTTTTTCACTTTGCAGGATGACAGGAGGGAAGGAGGGATGTCAGGAGGGAATTTTTTCATTTTACCTTCATTACCTAATCCATACAGTTTTTCTCTTCGCCTTTCTTCGCTTTTTCTTTTCTTCTTTCTCTTCTTCTTTCTTTTCCAAAATCACATAATTCATAAAAGTTTGTGGAATTCCTTGAATATAGTCTAGATTTATACCAAGTGAAATTAAAAATTAAATATGTTGTCTTAAGTACGTTTCGGTCATTTGAAAGCAATGAGGAAGTATTTCCTGAGAAAGTGTCAGTCTGGATACCATTTTCAGCTACTTTATTCCCTTGGTATGCTTCATTTCTTATAAAAATAACTCAAGTAAGGGAAGTTTAGTAAAACTGCAAGCAGAAGATAACAGCATTAATATATAAAAAAGCCTCTTTTTCGCATTTGATGGATTGTTAAAAAAATGTTCTTAGTATTATGACGAAACACATTAGAAAGGGACTGATGCCTTCGAGGAAGATTTCGTAAAGAAAGGGAAACATTCTCTCGTGCCTTTACATTACGTATGAGGAAAAATCAAGATAACTTTCCACAGCCAGCTCCTCCTTCTGCTGCCAGAAATAAAACTCAACACCAGTGTTCCTCAGTTTTGGTCGTCAGTAATATATATCTATTAAGAAGAAAGTCTGTGTGTTTGGTTGTCCTCTAATAGCTCAGTCACTACTACAGCTATCGTCACCAAACTTTCCACAATTATTTTCTGGATCCTGGAAAAGGTTAACGTCTACGTTTTAAAAAAAAAACTCAAATCAGAGATATTAATTGAAACCTCGGAAAAATTATCATTTTCGCCCTCATTTTTCCGAGTATGAAAATATTGCAACAGTCTCGTAAGCTGGAGATGAAAATCTGCTTCATTTCAAAAGTTGTTGCTACTGATTGCTATCAAATCCTAGAGTATATTAATAAAAAATTTCTATGTTTTACGATGAAATAAAAGCAGCATTGCCAAACATTAAGTACATTATTCCCGATTCCAAAATTTCGTGGGAAGCCATTTCGGCTGTTCCCATCTTCGAAAGACTTTAATCAGCCGAAATATTAATTAAAAACTCAGAAAGCGCTAATTTTTGCACTCATTTTTCCGAGTGGCAACAGTCTCGCGTATTGGAGATAAAAATGCTTTATTTCGAAACGTGTTGCTGCTGCTCGTTTTCAAATCGTAGAGTTTGTTAATCAAAAATTTGTAAACTTTGCAAAATCTGTACATATAAAGAAGAATATCTGCTTATGTGTTTGTTTGTTTGTTCGCGTTATTGATTTCTGTTCAGTTATGATAAATATTTTGCCCCATTTAATCGAATAAATTGAATATAGGTGAAGGGATGAAACGTGAACTTTTACCTCCATTTGATTAGAAAGAAGAAAATCATTAAAAACTACGTGCCATTGTTGCTGATATAGTGATGAAAAATTAGCTTATTTTTCTGTGGAAATTTTTCTGTGGGTTCCATATCGCATTAGACTGAATATGTATGACTATGAGTCGTATTTTTTGCATCGCTATTAGAGCAGGATTACAGCGGTATCGTTTTCTCTGTTGTTAGATGGATTACTCTCAATCTAAATTAACTGGCATCGGGTACTTCCGCTATTAAGTAACTAAATTCCTAACTAGTTATTTAGTAACTTCTACCCATTTTATAACATGCATTAGTACCATCGCTATTAAAAGTAAAAAATACGACCTCTTGTCAAATATCTCACATGTAACCACCAATAAAAAAACGTAAAATCACCTAAAACTGTGATATAGTATAACGAACAATTAACATGAAAATATTGCATTACTAACCTTGGATTTTAAAAAGCTATAGCCATTTTGTGCTTTTGCAAACTAATTAAACAAATCAATTCAAATTAGCCAAATAGCTCCCACAGTATAAAACCTGATAACAAATAGAACAGTATTTGTTAGTATTTGCATAATCCTGAACGTTTTAAGGGGAGAGGACAAAAACTTTGTTAGTTATTTGATAGAATCTGAAACTGTTAAAATGCTTTTCATGAACATGTGACAGCTGAAGTAAGTGCAGGAACCAGACAGGAGAAGGGTTAAAAGAAACCTTTATTAGACTCTTTAAAAATTCACAGTGCGTGGACTTCACGCTAACAGAGTACGCCTCACTCAGGCGGTAACTCAGCTAACAAGAATTAAACTTAAATTCTATTAACACAACAGTAGACTTTTCCTAGGACTCAGATAATCCTGTTGCCTAAAACCGCGTCGAAGTCTCAGAAAAGTAATAGCAGTTACGCCATTTTAAACAGCAATAAAGAAGCTCAGGCTACAAAGGTACAATGCTTGCCCACTCTTTCTAACTTTCCCTTCTAGAGCACAGTATTTAAAACTTTTCTCTTAATAGTAGAATTTGCATTCCTTCAGGCGCGCTACCAAATTTAAATATTCTGGTATTGACAATTAGGGCAAGGAAGACTTATAAGAAAGAAAGCATAAACTTAACTGGTTAGAGAAAATAAATGTCTGCGCTCTCAACAGCAGAAGCAAAGAGTGAACAAAGAGAAATGAGTGAGCAGCAAAGTAAAATGAGTCCTAGCGGTTGAATGCTTAGCCTGCCATCATCCATTCCGTAATGATGGCAGATGAAGTTAGTTTCTGAATAGCCTATTTGTTATGATTAAAATGGAGATGATCTGGGCCAGTGCTCCCCAACCTTTTTATCACCGCGGACCGGTCAACGTTTGATAATTTTCCCGCGCCCGCTGGGGTTGATTGTTTATATTTTAGATTATTTTGATTTATTAATTTTAATTTAATTGTTTTTATACGTGCCTTCAAAATAAAATACAGTTACACCAAAAAATAAATATGAAGTGATTTAACATTTTTAACTTACTAGAATGTTAAATCAATGAGAACCCTGAGCTTGTTTCTTTGCAATGAGAGGGTTCCATCTGGGGGTAATCGGAGACAATGACCAGAAGTGCGTTGCTTATGTCCAGTTTTAATTTAATATGTTGCTTATGTCTAGTTTAATTTTAATGAAGCACAGATATTTTTAATTTGGGGTATAAACCTAGGAATTCAAATTCAATTTCAATGAAATGGGCGGCCCGGTACCATTTAATCCACGGACCGGGGGTTGGGGACCACTGATCTAGGCTAAAGAGTGTATTTGTGTCAAAACGGCAATATCTGAATAGTATTTCTAATTTATTAAAAAAGCTGAGTACTAAATTTTAAAGTTATTTCTAAAATTTTATGCTAAATTTAAGTTATGATAATAAATTCCGCTACTGCGTTCAGAGATAGAAGAAACAATTCCAAAAGTCTTCTTTCGGCATCCCACTGAGAACATTTCCCACATGAATTTAAATACCAGAATATCCGAAAATCATTTTTATCTTCTGTTCCCATGCTCTTCAGGTATGGGAACAGAAGATAAGTCTACCTGTTGCAAGATCAGGTGAGTACGGTGGATGTGTGAGTAGCTATATGTTTCCTCTACAGATCCTAAATTAATTCACGACGAGGGACGAATGTAACTGAGCATGAGCATGGAGAAGAGGCAAGAGTTTAATCGAATAAATTGTGTTTTCTGCTTTTTCTGAAGATACATGACAGATGTTTTACAATAAATCTGGCAGCACATCCTTGTACCTGTTAGTATTCACGGTTGCTATTTCTGGTTCATAATTCTTCGCTTTTTCAATGTTTCATCACTACCAGAAGTCCTAGGCCTACCACTTTGAGCTAAGTCTTCAACATTGCTCTGCCTATCCCGGAAACTTTTAACTACATTCACAATGCATTCATAAACTAACTACATTCGTAAATGTATTTTAGAGGTACGGCTTCTCCTTAATAAATTGTTGAACATGTTATGACGCCCTTTTGCTTGTTTACTAATCTTGAAACATAACTTTAAACTGCTTCACTGCAACATTTTAAAGCCACTGCTACATTTTTGCATGCTAAAGTATTACTAACAGAAATCCATGGGGCCTATATCTACGCTGCACTTAGACATACTCAAATTCGTCATGGGGTATCATTTCTCTCACGATCCATTAGTTTTACAGTCTTGATGTAAAATTGCAATGTTTAGCTAATCAATCAAATTTCATTTTAATCAGCTATAGAAGAACTGTGCTGCATGTTATGAAGTTTATTGCAAGCTAACTAATTCCCACACTACTGGATATGGTTTCGAATCGCTGGTATAGCATATATGTTTACGACTGCAGTGTCTTTGCATCAGCATGGAATCATTTCAAATCCGTCGAGACGAGAGTCCTCTCGAGAGGTTGAGGAAAATAGGGAAAATAGATATTCACTCCCTCTCCATGGAGCTAATTTTTCAAAAACAGAACACAGCTTTGGCAAATAGCTGTCCTGTGCCTTTTTTAAAGTTAATAATCCAGCTAATCCAACTTAATCTGTTAGTGTTACTGTAAAGAATGAAGTGCACTGTGTAAGGCTTATTTTAATTATTACGTTATTTATTATGCTCAATCTTTCCTGCCTTTCTAATTTTTCGTCTACCTTCATCAGATAATGTAAGTTTAATGAATTTAACAAACGAGCGATAATCTAAGTTTAGAGACACAGTTTACAATCTCAGCCTATCGGGCTGAGACTCTTTGCTGCTTACTTGGCTTTAACGTTATGCTTCGAGTTGATGAGTTCGATTGAAAGCACATGAGTTGTCGCCCAGAAGCGTAGCCAGATTTTCAAAGATTAAATTTAAATTGTAACAGGATAATAATTCGAATTATTGTTGAATGTCCAGCCCGAAAGAAGCGGAGGTTAATTTTATGAACCTTTTCCTGTAACGTTAAACTAAAGTGTATAAATGTTTTAGTTTCATTTTTTTCTGTTATTGCTTTTACTTTGGTGTTCTAAGTCTGGCGATAAAGAAAGCACAATAATTCGTCTGCTAGCGTAAGAAAATTTAAGTGTTGTTTACAGCAAGCTAATTTGTTTTGAACTTTAAAATTGTGAAGATTATAAATAGGCATTAAATTTAAACTATTATATAATATGAAAATAATTTGAATTATTGTTGACTGTTCAGCTCACAAGACAAAGGGGTTACTTTTTTTAATTCTTTCAATTTCTTAAAACTTTAGAATTAAATAAAATTATCAAAAAACAAAATTAAAAAAACTAAATAAAATTATAAAAAAAAACTGAAATGTTTCAGATTTTAAATTACGTCCAAAGGAGCGTTTTTTTAGCGTTTTGTGCATTACTTTTATTTATTAAATATCATGTTCTTCACACTTAAAAAATAAAATTCAATTCAACAGCAATATAGCAAAATAATTTTAAAATGCCTATCTTTAGAATTTCCTATACGCAGTCTCAGGAGCTGGAGATAAAAATGTTTTTTCTGTACAACGTTGCCATTGCTCGCTTTGAAATTCTTGAGTTTGTTCATCAAACATTCGTTAAAGTTTTACAAAATATGAAATCGATAATGAAACAAATTCCAAATTTCAAATTTGGGCTTCAAGATGCCCATATTCTTATTGAAACGTTCAATATTCAAAACTTGATGGCTCTGGGTACCGTTGTTTTATCACAATGCGAGAAACATACATACATTTATGCAGGTTATTCATTATTTAATTTCTTCAAATATAATACAAGGCGATAATGTTTGGTGGCAGCAATTTGAAAAGTGAATCGGACATTTACACAGAATCAACGCAAAATATCCAAGCGAAAACAGTAGTCATTTCAGGGACTAATGAATGCCCCTTTGGACTAATAAATGTTTTAGTTTGATTTTTATTCTGTTGTTGCTACTTTGGTATTCTAAGTCTGGAGATAAAGAACGGATTATAATTCGTCTGCTAGTGTAAGAAAACTAAATTAATGTTTATAACAAGCTAATTTGATTTGAATTTTACAGCTGTAAAAATTAAAAACGCGCATTAAATTTTGTTTACTGAATTAATTTAAAACAGAATCCTGTCTCTTCTCATTATCATCTGGGCATGGATTAGCCATTATTTTATGTATTGTGTAATTATTCGTTAATTAAAACTGCATGAGTGAAGGTGTTTAATACCTATTAAAACTCTCAAGCCAGCAAAAATACGTATCTGCTAGAAAATATCTATCTTCTATGTTCCAGAAACTTCGTTAGATGCCATAAAATCCCCGGAATTGCCCCAATACAAGTTGCAGACAGCTACGAATCCCTTTACAAACTACTCCGCGTGATCTCTGAGTAAGAAGAAATAAAAATAAAACAAGAGAGGGAGAAAAAATTAGACTTCCTCTACTTTGGGAACAAAACAATTACGACTGCTGGCAAAGAACATGCTGCATTTAAGCCTTTCTCTCTCGCACTGTCTCTTACTTACGAGCACTCAAAAAATAGAGGTTACAAAAAAAAGGAAGGGCGTATCTTTTACAAGAAGATAAATTGCATCTGGCTCTGTTGGTAAAAGATCTCTACTTTATCTCATCACGGCTGTTTCTGAAAAGAGGTTTCTGACGACTATGACAAAACAACTCTAACTGTACCTCAACAACAATACGTACACGCTGAATTTTTATCTTCATAAGAACTTTCTTGTTGGACTTTCTTATTGACATTGCAGGGAGCTTGTAATTTCCGACAGAGTACTGTTATTATTATAAACAAACTGAAAGCCAATGAAATGTATAAGCTGTGTTTATGAAGTGCTATATTACACAGAGTATATTTATATTTGCATTGCATGCAGTATTCTTGTCTAGAATAAATTTTATTTTAGAGATATTATACCAAAGCTCTACTTGAAGGGTTTTTAGATAGTTTCCACAAAGAAAACATGAAAATTCTTATTTTAAGTAACATGATAATTTTCGAAAGAAAAGTCATTACAATATTAAAATATTTCTATAATAAAAAGTACGTATTATATTAAAACTGAAAATTTATAGCTGTAAGGTTGCTGTTTTTTTTAGTCCAAAGTGGCTTTGTTCCTGAAGGACTATTGTTTTCGTTTTGCGAATTTGCGTTGAATCACTATAAACGGCTGTATCACTTTTCAAATTGTTGCCATCAAAAGTTATCGCCCTCTGTTATAATTAAAGAAATTAAATAATGAAGAATCTGTATAAATGTATGTACATTTCTCCAAATGTGATAAAACAACGTTACCTAGAGCCGTCCAATTTTAATAACATATGTTTCCACCTGAATATGCGCATCTGGAAGCCCAAATTTGGAATCTGTTTTATTATCTATTTCATACTTTATAAATCTTAAACGAATTTTTGATGAACAAACTCAATAATTTAAAAGTGAGCAATGGCAACACTCTAAGGGAACAAAAAAAAAACCTTTTTATCTCCAGCGTGCCGGACTGTGTATCGCAAATTCTAAAGATATGCTCATTTTAAATTATTTTGCGATATTGCTGTTGAATTGAATTTTATAGTTTAAGTGCGAAGAACATGATATTTAATAAATAAAGGTAACACACGAAACGTTAAAAAACACCCCTTTGAGCTTTAATCTGAAACCTTTCAGTTTTTTTTTTAATTTATAAATTCGTTGCAAGTTAATGCTTCTTATTTTATATAAGTAAATATTAATCAAGCAACTATTGTAAGTTCTATCTCAAATCTTCCATGATATTTGAATTTTTCTTCACATAACGTCTTATTTGTTTGTTTTTATTTTTTCATTAACCAGTTATTTTATGTTTCGGATCTTTACTGCCACTTCTCCCTTCAATTTCCTTGCCATGATACATATTACACTGAGTCTTTAAATTGAGGTAGTTAGATTCCAAGACAAAGTGTGTTTATTCCTTTCGAGCCGATGTTGCCAAGTTCTGTTAGCTCAGTTAAGAATTCATTCTTCGGATTTGCGTTATAGTTGCCGACAGTTAAATTATTACACCGGTGAGAAGTTTTGAGCCAACTTCGCGTTAAATCAATCGTGTTCCTCTAGTTAGTAGACTTAATTAATATTGAATTTGACTGTTGTTTTAAGTTAACGACTGCATGATTGCGCATTCTGTAATTTGTTTTCTTCAATGTGTATTTTTAACAGTCGTTAAAGCTCTTTGTATTAAGAATTATGTTGTATATAATCAAGACTTATTAGCAGTGTCCATATTATATAATTAAGAGTAATGTTCAGCGTAATATGTAGCTGATATTCACTGTGTATTAAGCATAGAAATGAGTTTTGTAAAGTGTCTGGAATATAGTGCAGTGTTCAATATAATATGTATTATAAAAATTATAGTGTATTGAGTGTTTTATATAAAGGAATGTGTTAACGTGCAATGTGACCAGGTGAATTACAGGTTTAATTACAAAGTTGTTTTTAATATGTTTTCGGAAATACAGCAAAATTTATACGACTGTGTGAACTTGGAGCAAAATATTATTTAATCAAAAGCAGCGTGGGCTGTACTGTGTCCTCAAATCCCGTTAACTTTATTTTTTATATTATAAGTACAGCATATTATTATTTTTATATTATAAGTACCCAAAGTGTATTTCTATGTGTAATTAATATTGTGTCGTTTGCTTTATAATGTATAATTTTGTTCTTTATTTAAGCCTGTTGTACCAAAAATTATGTCTAACCAAGTTATGTACTATTTAATTATGTCTTACATAATCAATTACATAATTCAGAATCTGTGTTGAATTGTCAAAAGTAATATTCAGCATAATATTGTTTCGAAAAATTCGGCGGTTGCACCTGTATGTAAGCTTTCCGGCATAGCACTAGGGTTGCCATAAAATAGTGTATGGTAGGGTTGCCAGATTGGTGACTTTATCGCCCATTTGGCAACCAAATTGGCAATATCCCATGGTCCAATCGGGAAGCTTCTAGAATAAATTCCTGTCGAGATATTTCTCGAAACCTGTGGAACCTAAGGAAAAGCTATATAAACCCTTGCATTTCTGAGAGGCGGAATTGTGAGAATTGTGAGAATAGCTGCTTACTGTGAGTGCTAAGCTACGCGAGAGTTTTGTGAACGGAAAGCGATCGAGATAGTGCTTTGACGTGAAGCTACCTTTACAGTATAGCTTGACAGTGTATTGGTGATTGTTCCACGGTGTTTATTATAAGTTTAGTGTTGCCGTGAAGCTACCTTTACAGTTACAGCCTGAAGCTGTGTTGCTGATTGTTTCAGCGTATTTATTGTAGATTTTCGACGCTTTTAAAGGTAATTTTGGAACTGTGCTGTAAATAGTGATTCTTGTAAATAAATTGTGCTTTTTATTGTTCTGCATCGTGTTTTCATCGTATACTCTCAAATCCACGATCCCGTAAAACGCAACAATATGTTGCATGGAATGTATAGTGTATTAATTGTAGCGATGAGTTTTGTAAATGTGCCTTAAGAACAATGCAATGCATATTAATAAAATGTACAGTACAATGTGTGTATAGCAGTGTAGTAACAAGCGATGTAACCAGAAGGATGGTTTAATACCGCATGCAGAAAAATCCGATACTTTACCTTGTATGGCCATATACTGTCTTAATTTCGGAGTGTAGCTTTAGGTAGTTGCGGAATCCGGACGATACCTGATTAGTCTATGCAAGCCGCCCGGGTGTCGGTGTCCGGGCATGCTTTCAAGTGGTTGGCTGATCCTGTTAAGCACAAGACGCGCGGCTATGTTTATAGTAGTGGTTTAATAAAAAAGTTAAAACTCTCTGGAGAATCTGTAGTTCCATTCCGACATAACTATAATTCACTTAACGTCTGTTGCGAGTTTGGTATTAGTTTATGGTACCAAAATGAGTCCAAATTTATGTATTCCATTATATATTTTTGGAACGAATTCTTAAAAGTTACCTTGAAACGGTAGATTTCAGACATATTATACAAATAGGTACTCTTTAATATATATAGGTACTGTTTCACATTAAATTTGCCTTAACATTTACAAATTATTCAGAAATTTAAGTAAGCTAATTTTTATTTTAACGTGTATAGCATAAAAATATGGGAAAACTTCTGAACGCAAGAAAATTTGAAAGCGTAAATATTTCAACACGTTTTTTAAACAAAATCAGGGACTAAATAGTTCAAGTTTTCTTGAAAATAAGTTTGCTTAGTTTAAAGTAGTATTTATATATAAGTAGCGTTATAAAGTAAAATTTTAAGTTTCTTGCATACGTAGAATTTTATAAAAATAACCTAAATACAGGAGGAAAATTTTTAAAAATAAAAAACTCTCAAAACTATATCAGCTGTTTTTTCTTTAGTTTCTATAATTTCCTTGCGCTATAATCGTGCTGTGATCACTGTTCTGCAATAGAAGTTATAATATAAATTATCAGTGAAATCATACTTTGCGTAATTCTGCTTTGAAGCATACTGCTATGAGTAATATATTTCTGGAAATTTTAGTTGAAGTTTCCTTTTAATAAACTGTGTTTTTCGCAAGTAAAGCTTTCTGGTTTCTTATGAAAAGTTTATAACGTATTATTCTCTCTCCTTTACGCATGCCTTCGTGGTGTAACTGGAAGCACATTCAACGCGTATTCGGAAGGTTCGAATCCCGGCGAGGGTATTGCATATTTTTTCAGTTTTTTGACATCAGAAAACCTAATGACTCTAAAAGTCGATTAGATTTTCTGTGAAAATGGACAACCGAAAGTGGTACTTTACTTCAAGCCCTAGATTTTCTGTAAAAATGGACAGCCGGAAGTGGTTCTTTACTTCAAGCCCTAGATTTTCTGTAAAAATGGACAACCGGAAGTGGTACTTTACTTCAAGCCCTAGATTTTCTGTAAAAATGGACAGCCGGAAGTGGTTCTTTACTTCAAGTCCTAGATTCTCTGTAAAATGGACAGCTGGAAGTGGTTTTTTGCTTCAAGCCCTAGATTTTTCTGTAAAAATGGACAGCTGGAAGTGGTTCTTTACTTCAAGCCCTAGATTTTCTGTAAAAATGGACAGCTGAAAATGGTTCTTTACTTCAAGCCCTAGATTTTCTGTAAGAATGGGCAACCGGAATTGGTACTTTCCTTTAAGACCATAACAGTTTAAATGAACAACCTGAAGATGTTCTGTGCTTGAAGCCCATAACAGTTTTGATGGATAACCGTAACAGGTTCTGTACTTGAAGCATATAATTTGACAGAAAATCGTAAGATGCTCTGTACTTGAAACCCATAACAGTTTTAATGAAAAACCATAGGGTGTTTTGAGCTTGAAGTCCACAACAGCTTCTATCTGATAGCCTTGATTCGTGATCATAGCCCTAGCTCAAATTTTCCGTAAAATGAAACTTTTTCTTAGCACCTTATGTCAATTGTATCCCATTCCACTTGGGTTGTTTTACAAAGTCCGCTCAGTATTCTTGGATGCCATTTTAGTAAGACTCCTTTTAACAAACCAACAAAACAAAAGTCGATACAGGAAACATCAAATGATTTTACAGGTATTTCATTAAATAGGATATATTTTACTCCTGTTTCTGATTCTTTATTAAAAAGGCAACAGTTGACTTTAACGTGTGACTAGAGGCTTTGTCCATATGAAGCTCAACTTTACTGATGTCCTTTCCATGTAAAACTGGAATTTCTTATTCAGAAAATGGATCTAAATTATTCTGCTTATAATAAAGTGAATTAATTGTAATCTTACTTAAGATATTGTTTTGAAGTTTTAATTTACCATTGTAACAAAATTTCTCAATTACCATGAATCCCGGTTGAGAACTTTCCTATATACTGAGAACATCATTTTCGTACGGTCATTCTTGTCAGATGAGCAATAGAAAACTTATCTTTTTTTTATTACAGTCATTTAAAAACATACCGATTTTCATAGAATGTTACTTCAATAAATTTCCATTTGTCAGCATGGATAGACGTTTTACATATAATTTTCTACAATTTAATTTTTTTTCCTGCAATACACTTTAACGAAAGCAGAAGAAATTTAGGTTTAAAAATATTTTCAACTTGAAATCTCCATGAATGATTTTACTTTTAGTGCCAGAAGATAGTTCCAGTTCCGACGCGATGGATCTTTGAGTCGGTGGATTTTCTTGCGGGATTTTTAACTTCACTTTCTGGATTTTACCCAAGTTCGAAGTCTTAGAATGCTGTTTTACAGCCATTTATAGCCCAAAGGAGCGCTAGCTCAGAAATGCTATCGATTTCGTTTTGGGATTTTTCGTCGATTTACTATAAACGGCGAATCAGTTTTGAAATTGATGCCAACAAATATTATCGCCCTGTATTATACTTAAAGAAATTAAATAATAAGAATCTGCATAAATGTATGTATGTTTCCCGCATTCTGATAAAGCAACGGTACCTAGAGCCATCAAATTGTGAATAACGTACGCCTTCACCCGAATATGGGCATCTGGAAGCCCGAATTTGGAATTTGTTTTATTATCTATTTCATATTTAGTAAAGCATTTATGAGTTTTTTTTATTAAGAAACTCAATGATTTCAAAGCGAGCAATGACAACACTGTACGGGAAAAAACATTTTTGTCTCCAGCACGCGAGTCTGTGTATCGGAAATTCTAAAGATATGCTCATTTAAAAAATATTTTGCGATGTTACTGTTGGATTGAATTTTATGGATTAAATGTGAAGGACATGAAATTTAATAAAAAAAGGTAACACATAA
Source organism: Stegodyphus mimosarum (assembly GCA_000611955.2). Taxonomy (NCBI): domain Eukaryota; kingdom Metazoa; phylum Arthropoda; class Arachnida; order Araneae; family Eresidae; genus Stegodyphus; species Stegodyphus mimosarum. The sequence continues at coordinate 197,188 of KK114981.1, read as the reverse complement.
AACGTTAAAAACGCCCCTTTGGGCGTAATATAAAATCTGAAAGCTTTCAGATATTTTTTTATTCATTTTTACTTTTAGCAGAAGCTTTGTTCTTTCAAATTTAATATTACTGCGTGAGTACGCTTTCGTAATGGATTGAATGCACAAGTCCGAAGATTAATAAAATTTATTCTTATGGCAAGAAATATAACAAAAAAGCTCGAATTTTCCTCAGAGATATTCGTACAATATCGCAATTTCGCGCAATATAATCAGCAGTTATCCTTTAAACTACTGAAAACTTTAGAATATAGCTCAATGCAATGAGAAACCTAATCCGATGTGAACTCGGAAAATAACAACAGCAACAACTAAACAACAACTGAGCTGAGATGTCTTTCTCCGGCCTTTTACAACTTTTAATCGGTTACGAGAAAGTTCTGGTAATTTCTGTTTTCTCGAGATTTCTGGAAAGCAAAAGAGTATAATTACGATTACAGATAACACAGTAGTCAAATACATTTATTCAATTTAAATGTAAATTACGACATATATATTCATTAACTATTAAATGCGCGTGCTTCTGTTACACGGGGATATAAAACAATTTTAATAACAATTCTGCTAAAAATAGCTAATTAAATACAAAATCCGCAACAATATATTAAAAACAGCCTTATTTGAATCGAACTATCTATCAATTTTAGGAGTCACTTCCAAAATAAATCTTTTATTTCACATTCTAATCAAAGAGAAACATTAGCAGACGATTACATTAAAAAATCCCGTACCTTTATCTCAAAATGCTAAAGAAAAAAATAAATATAAAATCCTTTTTATAAAGTACGAACGGCCTTGCAGTTCTCCAAAATAATTATGAATTTTTCATCTTCGACAGACTCAGATTATCCAGTCAGCGTCAAGGAGTGAATTCCATCACAAAGCAGCTATGGTTTTGAACAAATTTGGCAATATTTGGAATAGAACCTTGCGAAAGTCTCACGTTTTACGCAATTAAATGCCACTAGCAGAACAGTGTTATGAGTGTTTGAATGCAAACTGTCTCTAATAGATCACAGTTAAAATTTCTATTCATATTTTTGCAAATCTATTAAAATCGCGAACATGATCTCTATCATGGAATGTACAAAGCGTTGTATAGAGCGCTTTCTAGCAGAATAGCAAAAACTCTTCACATAGCTGTTAGCGTAGATTTGTTGCAGTAAAATCAGGAACAACGTTCACATTTATCTCCAAATCATGATTAATGTGACTAATGTTAAAGGAAAGGAAGAAAAGAGGAATAACTCACACTACAATTAAGAGAAAATGCTCTTAACTCTTTACCTATATTTTTAAAGAGCTGAATCCTAGAAACAGGTATCTTTCGTCACTAAAATTAAATTAGTATTTATAATTAAAACGCTTAAAAATTAATAAAAGAATCTGAAAGCCTTGAGATTTTATATTACGCCCAAAGGGACTTTTTTTAACGTTTTGTGCGTTGCCTTTGTTTATTAAATATCTTATTCTTCGCACTTAAGCCATAAACTTCAATTCAACAGCAATATCACAAAATAAATTTAAAAGAGTTTTTAATTTAAAGAGTTTTTGGAGTTTGTTAATCAAACATTCGTTAATGTTTTACAAAATATGAAATAGATAATAAAACAAATTGCAAATTCCAAATTTAGATTTCCAGGTGCCCATGTTTGAGTGGAGGACTACATTATTCAAAATTTGATGTCTCTAGGTACTGTTGTCTTTTCACAATGCCAGAAACATACATACATTGATGCATATTCTTCATTATTTACTTTTTTCTAAATATAATTCAGGGCTCTAATATGTGGTGGCAACAATTTGAAAAATAAAAGGTCGTTTATATTGAATCAACGCAAAATACTAAAACGAAATTAATAGTCCTTCTGGGAAAATTGCCGCTTTGGGTTAAAAATGAAAACGTATAGTGCTTTGTTTACTTTACTCTTGTTTCGAATAGGAACCAACGTGATATTAATTTTTTCCGTAATAAAAAATTTAATTATTTTTAATCAAGGCCGATTATTCCATAAGACGGTTAATCTACCACGGTTAATTCGAGTTAACTGTATTTTTAAAGCAACATGTTAAAAAAACACGTTCGATAAAATACATTATTATACAGATTGAATGAAGTCATTTTTCTGCTTAGCTTCAAGTTGCTATTTAGAATAATCAGCCGAAAATTGCTCTTAAAAACTTTTACTTTCAAACATAAATGCAAAATATGGAATGTGCAACGAGCGTAACAGGGAAAAAAACACTTGTGGAATTTCTGGATGCTTTGAGTAATATGTAATAACTGATTCTACTCACTTCCCATGTTATCGATAAATAGTCATTATAATTAAATGTGCTTGTTTCTTAGGTATTAGTGCATAGCTGAAAAACTAAAAAAAAACGCGGATAAAAATGAAATTGGTATCTTTATCACACACGAAGTTGCGTGGAAGCTTATAATTTTATAATCCAATTCTTTTCGTACTCAAACCCTAACAAAGAAAGTTAACACAGAAGCCAAACATCTTCTGAAGCTTTTCGCTTTCGTTTATGCTCTTGGATAGGGTTCTTATCTTGAGGTGACAAACTGTTTTTGTCTGAAGCCAAATAAGCTAATCCACACGTCAATCACGTAAGCCTTGCCTTGGCAGAAAGCGTCATGAATGACGTCACAGCAATACCAATCGACAGTTTCTTCCCCTGATGTCTAAAATGATTTTCATCGTTTTCTGCTGGCGTCTGTATATTTCAACATTTGCATTCTGCTGACGGCTATAACATTTACTGAGAATAAAACTCACTTTTTAAACTCCAATAATAGATTGGAAGTTTTTTATTACGAACTCCAAACTGTAACATTTAGAGCTTTTCACGAAACAGAGACGTGCTTATTTTCTAAAGTGGCAAACGATGAAATTTTCGTGACATGCTGACACAAGCAGTTCAGAATACACTGGAACTCTTATTTTTCTGAATGGCTTGTTCTCCTCTCGAGGTTAGCCGAAAAATGCTTATACATACAATTTTTAATGAATTTTTAATTTTCGCTTATTTTGAAAGATGAAACAGTGAAATATATTATTGTTTATGTCATTGTATATGAGTTAATAAACACGTAAACCAAATTCTGACTTTTTTCTAATAGCTTGTTATTTAATTTGATTAGCGCCCCTTTCTATCTTAAAAATAGCAACATGCCTTAAATAAATATCTCTAAACTGCGTCATTTTTAAATGAAACCTTAATCACATGATTGTTATACAAAGCTAAAGAAGCAGGTATTTACATAACGTGGTACTATTCTGTTATCAGGACAGGATTCAGAAATGTATGTAAGTGTGCATGTATGTATGGATGTGTGTTTTTATGCATGCATGCATATATGTAAGTACGAATGTATGTACGTGTGTGTGTATACATATTATGCACGTATATACATGCACACGTGCATACATTTATACATTTCTGAATTCGGTCTCGATAACAGAACACTACCCATAGTGTTTCAGCTAATAATATTAAAATAGACAACTAAAATTTTAATTAACCAGTAGCGATAAAGTTAAACCCGAACTGAATCATTTTGAAAATAATCTTCGAAATATAATCTACGCGTTTCTTCTCTCTTGCTAGCTTGCTATCAGTTGCTACTCTTAATATAAAAGAAACACCAATGTAATTGTTCAAATCGGGTCCACAGTTTCCGTCAAGAACTTTTAATTAATAATGAATTCTTTATATCAAGTACTCAATCGACTATGGTTGCTGCTGCAATCTTTCAGTACAAGCTATGTTGTGCTATATCTACACCTTGCACAAAAAATGACAGTTCTAATCTCCCGGTTTACTGGGCCGATTGGACGAAGTTTAACTTGCGTTTTTCATACCTCAAACGCGGTATTCTGACCCAAAATCGGACTTTTGTGAAACAGTATACCCATTTTTTTCCATATTTCGATTCTACCACTCAAATTATGCCAAACAGCCAAATTTTTTAAAAATCGCACGGGCAGTTTTTAAAAAGTTAGTTCACAAAATGTTAGTTCCTCAATGGTAATTGTGTTTGGTACGTACATTTATTAATATCATATTTTTTGTGTCTCGGTGGCACAGTGGCTAGCGCCTCGAGCAGCAACACACCAAGTCCGGGGCTCGATCCTCGAGCTGGGCAAGGTTAACTGAGCAAAGCCGTCCTGTCACCTGTATGTTGTTCAAGGCTCTTGTTAACAACAGGCGCAATCTTTCAGTCCTTGCCACGTTAAATCTCGTGGGCTTGTGGTGATGTTACTGTCAGATAAGTCAGACAGAAAGATATCTGTTTTTTTCATTAAACTTAACTTGATTCCTTCTTTCGCAGCTCGAAATTTAGATTCAACCTAAATAAAACTCTCAGCAATTTCATGATTTGCTTTTCAAATTTATAATTGTTGTAAATTTTCGAAAAGGTTTTTTAATTATAAGCTTTAAAATTTTTACCATCACTTTAATTGAAATATAAGCACAGATTTGCAGCTGCAAACAATTAAAGACTTTTATTCATAATTTCCATAGACATACATGGATTTATATACTGGCGCGATTTGTTTTATTTGTTATAAGTGATAACAACTCTGATTATACTTCACGCACTTTGTTAAAATTATTTGAAAGAATGCACGATGCACCTTTTTTTCGCTCTTACGCAATAAAGAAAAGTAAACGAAAACAGATTACTACAAATTAAGAATTTCGCCAAATGAATTATTCATGGCGCAAACTCAAAAAAGTGCGCGGGGATAAATTTTTAAACTTCTCGGTAACTTTCTCACCACATTTTACAAAAGTTAATATTTGAAATAATTTGGGTCGTAGAATTGAAATATGGAAAACAACTGGTACTTCATTTCAGAATCATACCTAAATTAGAACAATGCTGTATACAAACCTAATACATATCCTAAGTCACGCTTTCGAGACATGAAAAATGCAAATGAAATTTCGCCAATGGGCCCAGTAGATCGATCAGAAGACATATATCGCCTCCCCTTTATTTATTTATTTATTATTATTATTATTATTATTTGGTGTCAAGCCCTAAATAAAAGTTACTGCCTATATCTTTTTGCTTCAATTGTTGGCAGTACATGTCAGCATAAACGGTTAAATAGTTTGATTATGCGAGAATAACAGTCAGTGGATTATGGATGTCATATTCAACCACACACTTGTAGAGTTCACATTTAAGCTTCTAACTAGTTATTTTATGTTAATTTTCTGTCCTAACGCTTTACTTTTCATTTTCTGCCAGAATGTAAGTTTCTAGGTCGCGTGACATTCAAATGAGGTAGATAGAAGAGACTATTTAAAGGAAGGTTTTTGAGGGTAGAATCAGAGCGTGTTCTGCCTGCCTGAAGGTCCCATTGCTAATTTGATTCTTTTGTGAAACTTGCAGTATTTTGTGCAGTTGAGTTATTCCCGCCATTAGGCTTATTACGCCGACCTTAGGCCAGAGCCAGCTTGCGCTTTATGTCATTTGTGAAATCATTAGGCTGACTTAATTTTGATTATACATTAATTTAAGCCATAATTGTTGGCTTCTGTAAACACGAGTTGGTGCCTTCTCTTAACTCTTATTTGAGTTTATAAAAATGTTCTTTACACCCTTTCCCAATCTCTATGGGACTGTGAGAACATGGAATTCTCGCTGCGCGCAGTGTATCGTCATCGCCGCTGTAATCATAATCGCGGGTCACCACGTGCGCCGCATTGTATAAAAACACTGGACGGACAAGTTCTCTTTTTTTTTTCTGCGTAACGTCGTTCTGTCGAGCGTGCGAGGCCACACACGTCTCGCACCATCCCATTTTGGAGACATCGACCCATCGCTATGATATGTTACTTGAGATGGAGGAGAAGTCAAGTTTCAATTTAACGAAAAGTGCATAATTGAGAGATAAGAACTCTGGATGAAATGACGAATCTACCTCAAAAGAAAATATCTCTTGTGCTTTGTGTTCAATGTGTTTAATCTTCGCATCCCGTATCTTCGAAAGTGACGGCCATGTGCTCGATAATTGGGTATAGATACAAGTAATTGCTCTCTTCTATCATGGAAAATACGCCTCACCTTAAATAGGCATTTTGGTAAGGGTCAAGAAGTATTGTGTCATCGATGTTTTCGGATTGGGAAACTGCACTTTCCATTAAAAATGAACGATGTTAATAACATGCTTGTCTATCATATCGGACAGCATCTGTAAGTCCTTCATGCATAGTTTTTGTAACCTGCATTGATATATTAATAACCCAGAGGAGTTTCTTGTGCTAAAATAAATGTGTCTTTAAACGATATCTACAAGTCTCATGCATGGGGGTTATTGGGTAAGTCAACCATTTTGTTATTCTTATCTTAAAGAGTAAACGCAATGTACACCACTAATTTTTAGGTTAGTTAAATTTATGCAGACCAATTTATATTTGATACTTCTAGTATCACATTGGATTAGGGAGTCACATTTACAACACCACAGGGACTTACAAGACATATTGAAAATTCACATATAGGCTTTTAGAGTTTGGGTCTAGTTTATGCTACCTAAGAATGCCAAAAAGAGGTAGGGCTTTGACACTTATCTAATAGTTATTTAATTTATCTTAACTTTACTATTATTCATATTGTGAAAATAAAAAACCATCATCAGGTCAAATCACACGAACCATCATCAGGTCATATCACCTGATGATGGTTCGGAAAACAAAAAATAATGGCTTATCGGAAGCATCAGAATTGAAAACTTCTTTACTTATTATTGATGCAAGTAAATATTAATAATTCCACAAGACCTTCACAAATAGGAAAAATACAGTTGGATCACGATTCGCTATTTACATGTTGTATACAGTCCTTTATGGAAAATGCATAATTTGAGTCCGATTTTGTGTCAAAATACCTATATTAGAACAATGCCATATATAAACCTAATACATATTAGAAGTCGCACCTTCGATACATGAAAAACGCAAATTGAATTTCGTCAATCGGCTCATGAGAAAGGGAGATATAGAACTGTCCTCCCTTTTTTTCGCAGTATACATACAAATGTGTAAATGGTTACTATAGCACAAATGTATTATATGATAAACCTGGAAGATCAGTGGAAGGTTCAATGGCCTTTTATGCAAATAATGCCTAAAGACACGTTTCTGATCCTGCGCACTGTGATATTTGCTTTCATATTCAGTGTAATATTATTTAACAATATGTTTCATAATCTTAACCGTACACTGTATAGCGGCTATAATAAGTCTTCACGTTACGTTGCTGACATTTCCTTGGCTTCATTTTGGTGACATTAGGATTACTCCGTCTATTCTTGCTTCCTCGGAACAAACTCAGCCATTCAAAACGAGTAGAGGCAACACTCTTCAAATAAAACATTTTGATCTCCAGCGCGTTAAGCTATTGCCATTTTGAAAAAAGTAAGTTATTTTTCTTTTAAAAATTTTAGTCAACCAACTCGGCTTTTGGAAAGCAATGTGTTGCCACTGTCGGAAATAAAGCAGTTTTATTTTCCGCATCATAGTGTACTGACATTCAGTAAAGACGTTTAACTTTCATATTTAATCTTGGAATTTAGTGAATAGCAAACTAAACGATTTAAAAGCAATCAATACACTTTTTAAGAATATTTTTTCTACTTTTTAATATGATAGATTTAAATAAAAATTCATTAAAATCATGAGATATTTACTCAGAAATATTAAATACTTTTATGAAAATACACTAGCTATACCTATTAATGTATACTTTTTTTATGATAATTATTTTAGGCGTCTGGTTGGTTTTTAAATTAACAATGCAGCGAATATTAAAAATAAAGTATGGTAACCTCTAATATGTTACTAAGAATTCTTAAGATATCCAGTTTTTAAATATTTTGTGATTAATAATATAAATATTTTGTGATTTTACTGTACAGTTTGATGCGTAAGCACAAAGAAGGCGATATTTAGAAAATAAAGTGAAACAGATAAAAATTACTAATAAAAAGAGAGAAATGTATATATCTTAACAAAACTGAACATTGAACATCGGTAAACTGAGACAGGACTTCAAAAATCAGAAAAATACATCTCAGCATTTAACATGTAGAGTCATTAGGATTTTTGAAGTAAGAAACATGAAAAATGAGCAAAGCCCTTGCCGGGACTCAAACCTGGATCTCTCGAATACGCGAAGTGTGTGCTGCTGTTACACCACAGAGGCATATTAGAAAGGAGAGAGAAAATACCTTCTTTACTCCCCCTTTTTAAGGAGGGCGACTGGGGTTTAGGGGACCCAATCACCAAATCCTGGTGGTGAAGAGTTATCATCAACCACCCTTTATTTCAGGCACCACTGTAGAGGCATTACGGTTTTTTTAATATGGGAGACGTAAAAAAAGAGCAATCCGCTATCCGAGACTCGAACCTGGAGGTCTCGTATACTCAGCGAGTGTGCTACCATTACACCACGAACGCATGCTGGAAGGAAGAAGAAAATACTTTACAAAAACTGTATCGAGAATTCTAAACAGATACCGCTAAGCTGTTTTTAAAAATATTTTGATTGTGTTGCCAAACTGTGTGTGGCGTAAGGGCGTAAGTTACAAGAAGAAAACGATGCTCAATAACAAAGGTAAAAAGGCAAAAAAAAAAAGTATTAGCAGAAGTGAGTCTAACAGCAGATTTGTGACTTGCAATGTTTCAGCGAGAGCATAGAAAACCTTAATAAATCCAATCCTCTGACGCAGCGCTAATATCTGAATCCTTTCAAATTTTCTTTCTCCTTCTTTAAAATTTTATTATTATTACTTCCTAAACATTTGGAAATAAAGAAATAAATTTTATCAGTATACGTACGTGTACTGAATTAGGTATTTAATGTTTTGGTGAAATTTTTGCCTTTTCCATTTTCTACCGTTACGAAAAATATTTTCCTTCTCGCAGTAATTTCCTTTCTATCTAGTGAATCCAAACGTAAGTAAAATTTCGAATAAAGAAAAAAAAAGTTGCGAATTCTATGCAGGTAAAAGAAAATTCAAGTGATGACAAATGCATTCAAAATTCTATGTAAGTGCAATTCAAAGTGAATCACAAAGAAGCTATTGATAGAAAAGTATGTCATTTGAAATTTCCAAGGAAGAAGTTATTTTAAGATAGAACATTTTCCATGAATAACTTTTATATGCAGAAAACATTTCAGAACATTTCAAAAATTCAAGGAATATAAACATATTAAGTGGCTGGAGATGAAAACATTAAAAAATGTTTTGCATATTTGGGCCTCTAAAAAAGGAAAATTAATACGAAGATATATGAACCATGAAAGTAGCAAAAAGTATTTACTTATTTGATACTCATTTATTGCCTGGGTGGAAAAAAAACATCTCCGTAGAAGTTATTGCAAGCGTTATATAGTGTAGTTCTTTTTAGCAATAAAAATTGAATATCTTTTTAAAGGTGTCCGTCTAAAATATTGAGTGCGAAAAAATTCCCGAGAAAATAATGCAAGAAAAACTCATCTTCATATAAAATATCGTAGTAAGAAAAGAAAGCAAGAAGAATACATCGCAGTTATAAAACATTGTCATACATAGAAAACAAAGCGATTCAAATACTTTGCAATTTTCAAACAGCGTCGCTGGAGGTATCGTGGTAAAAAAAAAAGTGCACTGGAAAATAAGTCATGATGATAACATCGCAGACGTGTGTTTTTAGACTTTAAAAATTTTGCGTACTCGTATTATCATCTGTGAACAAAAAAAGAAATGAGAAATATTTTTATCTATGTATTTCATATTTTTAAACAAGCTCATAAATTTTTAATAAAAACGCAACAAGAAATCTTAAGCATATATAACCTGAAAATGTGTACAATTTCAAATTAAATAACAGCAGTTAACAGAATTTTAAATCTACGTAGTTAGCTATTAAAAGTCATCATTTAATTAGTCTCTTTGATAAAGTTACATGAATATTTTATAAGGTATTATTTCTTTTACTACTGTAAACTGCGACCAAACCTTAGCCAGATGTTAAGTTAATTATGGCTTAGTCTAATACAATAAGTACAGAAACTTTCGAAGAGTGCAAGTGATGACAAATGCATCCACTCTTTTAATTTAAACTTAATAAGATGAACAGAAGGCACTAGTGGTACTTACAAATTCGCCACCACGTACACCGAGGAAACTCAAAGTAGAAATTCAAAAAGTAAATCTAATTTAAACACTAATAGCTAAACGCTGCATTGAGTAATTGAGTCGCGAAGTTGGCTCTAAATTCACCGTGGGAACTTAAACTATCAGCAAGTAGCAAAGCCAAAGACAGGAACTCTTATCTAGAGTAGCTAAATTATTCTCGGGCGCTGGTTCAGCAACGGAAAATATTATAATGTTACGAAATGCCCAGCTGCAGTGAGACAGCTTCCCCGCAAAGCGGGGTTAGGTTTGTCATTGGCAGGAAAACGCAGGGTTTCCACATTTGGCCCGAAATCGCCCATTTCGCGATATTAGGCGACAAAATAGGCGATATACCACAGGCGGAGCGAGAACATTCTAGAACACATTCTTAGCGGTTTACTCGGGAATATTCTCAAGGTAGGTTAAAGCTATATATCCCCTGCCTGTCCTGAAACAGTGTAGCAGTGTCTTGAATTCAGCGATCAGCTTCAGAGCAACTGACCGAGTCGGGAGCTGTACTTTAGTACTTTCTCTTAAAGCCATCTTGACCATCATCTTCTAGTTTGCTTTAATTTCGTTTATTATGGCGAAACACATTCGAGTTATCTGTCTAATGGTAGAGAGGCTTCGTGTACAACTTTCAAAAGATAACTGGCTAGTATACACGTTACACATGGGGAAAACCACAAAAACATCCACGCAGGCAGCCCGTTCGTCTGGATTCGAACCCAGGTCGAACTACTGCCGTTCAACGATTTTAACGCTCGGCCGCTGGTGGGCCCTCTCACCGTTATAGCTTGAAGGTTGTGTTTCAGCGTGTTTATTGTAGTTTTTTGACGACTGTAAACGTGTCTTTGGAACTCTCATGTGTAATACTGGCGAATAAATTATGCTTTGATTTTTCATCAGGTGTTATCATCAATTACTTCTTATTTATGAACACGTTGAACGAAAAAATAATGGTGTTTCTAGAAACCGACTTAAGAGAAAGCACATATGTTTAAAACTTTTTTCATTACATACATGTAATATTCAGTTTGTTCTTTTAAGAATTGGTAATTGTCAGTACATTGCAGATAGCGTCATGCTGGGGACTCAATTCTATTCCAAACTTCGTTATAATATCAGAGCGTCTTATATTCAAATTCATTAATTCATATCTTCCGAATAATTTGAAACTTAATGCAAAAATTCGAAGACTTTGTGAATGAAATTATTCTTTTTAAACAATATATTCACTTCAAAAATTCCTTAAACGCATGCAGTATTTTGGGATCTAAATACAACAAAATGCAACTTTTCTAACGTGCATATCCTCTGCTGTTTTGTATTCTTTAACAACAAAGTCTTTTCTGAAAGCAGGAACTATTCCTTCATACATACATATAAACAATTCGCTTGTCATACTATATACATGCATATTATTTGATAATAAACCCCTTTCTGAAAACAGGAAACATACTGCATATATATAAACAATTCACTTGCCACTCTAAAATCAGTAACACTATTCATCGTTTTGTTTCAAGTTCTAATGCCAGATTCTAGTTATCTTTGAATTATTAAACATTATCACTCCCCGGAAAGACACTGATATTGTATGACAGGTTGATAATTCTTCTCTCTGATAAAAATTTAGTCCTCGGAATAATTTCTAATGTCACAAGAGAATATTCGAAACGAAATTCAGTTTCAAAACTGCTTACTGCTTATTCAGTCAACGGAACGATGGCTTCATATTCAGAGCTGACTCGGAAGAATTTAAACTAAATTCAAAGAATGCATCCTTTTGCATACATCAAAAGCGTGATACGAATTCCATAAGTAACATTCTTAGCATTTGAATTCTTTGAAGAGACATGTACAGCATGTATGAATTTCAAGTTTTATGCTTCTTTCCAAACCACATTATTATTCTGTTGTATTGTACCCTCTTGTGGTGGTTCGTCGTTGAATTATTCTTTTATCGATAAGGGAAGAAACTGAATATTTTATATATTGTAAGATACATACAAAATATGTTATTTCTTTCACTGTCATCACAATTTTGCATTTTTTTTCAATTTATGTTGAAGTTTTTGGGGGCATTATCACAATTTTAAAATTAATTTTTCCTAATTCCGTTTGCTTTAAAATATAAATCTGAAAACAGTTGTGCAAGAGTTAGTTTCTTTACGGTGAGATCAACTTTCCATATTACTTTTGTACTCAATTTCTATTTTTTTTTATTTTTCTGCTTTAAATTCCTAGATTTTTCTCAGCACTTCGAAAAGGTACTCAAAAGGATTGAAAACATGGTTAGGGAGACGTTTGTTTAAAGTTTTAGAGACATTAAGTATTTTTTGAAAGCAGGAGAGATGAAAAATGAGCAATACCCTAACCGGGACTCGAACCACAGACCTCCCGAATACGCGCCGAGTGTGCTGACCACTACACAATCAAATCATGCTAAGAAGGCGGGAGAAATACTTTATATACTCCCCCTTTTAAAAGGCGACTGGAGATTAGGGGATTCCATCGCCAGATCCTGGTGGTGCAGAATCATCATACAACACCTTTTTGTTCGGGCGCCACTGTAGAGACATTAGGTATTTTTTGAAAGCAGGAGAGATGAAAAATGAGCAATGCCCTCGCCGGGACTCGAACCACGGACCTCTCGAATACACACCGAGCGTGCTGACCAGTACACCAAGAAGGCATGCTTAGAAGGCGGGAGTGTTCCTACAATTCGAATTCGAATGAAAGCAAACGAGTTTCTCATGAAACTGATGTAACAAATTAGCATATAAATTTAGAAAAACGAGTGAATTATTCCTAATAAATTGTAACGCAGAATTTCGCATGACAGATTTTTCTATTTATTGAAATAAAAAATCTGGTTTTAGTTGCAAACGATCAACTGGAGGTGACGGTTAACTTATGTTTTAAGCTCGTTGCTATTTAAAACATGGAACTGCTGAGTTGTCATATCCTGGTCACATCAGATTTTTTTTAAATATATGATATAATGTATTACATAGAGATTAATATCACCTGCATTTTTCTGTTTTACATTTAAATTAATTTATCTTCGTACGTAATGATGGAAACTTGTAAATAAAAATTTCAACTGAACTTGATAGTTGAAAAACATTCCATCATTCTATTGAAATGAAGTCAAATAATCCAATTACGATTTTATGAATAGTTGGAATCATACCATTTCTCTGAAGGTAAAAGCATCGCAAATTTAATGATGAAGGTTCCAGTTTCGGAGGCAGTTAATTGATAAGGAATCGACATTAATTTAGAGAATTCCTCCAAAGAGTTAAGCGAATCAGCGTTAATCTCAGCATCACTGAGATGTATGTATGGGGGGAGGGGGATATTATACTATTTGCCTGAAAATCAGACTGCTTGAAAATACTGCCTACAGCATAATGTATTTATAATATGTGCTATGGAAACCTACTTATACATCAACTAATTATAATCCTGTAAGGCTTACTGTGCTGTCACCTATTAATTTATTCAAAAAATATCTTCAAAATATGAAACTTATAATTGGCCCTGCACAGGTTGAATAGGAAATATTGTTTTTAGAAGAAAGCGTTAGTAATTAATCAGGACGGTTTAAAGAGAATTGCATTTTATTGCGTTAACTCTGAAACTGAATTGCATTTTAGAGTTTATGAGTGACATTGAGAATTTATGATGTTTCTCACGCGGTTAAGAGAATCTGTTTATCATCTGCGTTCTACTTATGCTACTTACATTTATTATTTCGCTGCGTTTCATTGTTGTTTATAATAAATTGTCTTCTTTTTCTCGGTCATCTGGAGTGATTACATAACGAGGCATCAAATGACCAGCAGCTCGTTTAAATTTTCTCACTTGTTGTTTTTAGTGAAGCGCATTTAGGCAACTTTTTTAACAGTTTCGCTTCGGTTAAGTTGATTACGGCAAAGCACACTAGGGCTACCTGCTTAAGGGAAGCAACACCTTCGCGGAGGACGTTCTAAGGGAAACTGACTAGTATACGCGTTACACACGGGGAAAAACACGAAAACGCCCATGCGGATAGCCTATTCTCCTGGAATGGAACCCAGGTTGGAACTGCCAGTGTTTAGCGATTTTACCGCTCGGCCGCTGGTGAACCATTTTTAGTGAGCCAGACACATTGTCAAATCCTCAATACCGCGACATAACTTTACCGATACCCGCAAGTTGCAACAACACGAAAGTTAATTTTATTTAGGGTTTTAATATTTTCCTTTTACTTTTGTCAACAGTTGCTTATACTGTACTTACATAATATTGCGATACAGTATCTATTGAAGACATTTTATTGAAGACACAAGTATATGAATGTCTTTTAAATCTCAGGATATTTCGTAAAGTAATTCATGACATGTATTCAATTCGACTCCTAAACAGCATTCCAGATCTGTGAGACTGGTGATATACAAAGTATTGTACATTTTATTGGGAAGAAAATATTGCTAGCAGTATTATTTCGAAAGACACTCTTATATGAGTGTATAAACATGATAACATATTACGTTTATGTTACATTTATGTGTATATATAGATATACCTGATAACATTTTACGTTTCATAATCTTGTATTGTTTTCAAAAGCAGCTTATTCGTGTATGTTTTTTGATAACGCTGTGCTCATATACAGCGCTTCAAGGAAGGTCGCACCACTAAATTAACCCGTAACAGGGGAGGTCAAATAATGGGACATAACCGGCGACGTGCGGTCACAGAGATCGTGTCTCGTTGTAATTTAAATAAAAAGTTCCAATTAAAATATTAAAATTCTATTTTACCCATACATTTTATAAACACTTACCTTCAAACAGAAAAAAAATTATTTTACAAAGAAATCAATCAACGGAAAATCTTTTCTGCAACATGAACGTTTTTTATGAAAAACCACTTGCAAATGTAAATTATGCAAAACAAACCAGAACAACTTTTATTTTAATGAATAATAATTATTTTACATTAATTTAACATATGATAGACACATTCAGATGAAAAATATAAATATCGTACGAAACATAAAAAAATGACAGTACTGTAACTATCAGTAATACCATTGTGTTCTGGCTATATCAATCAATATCATTTGCAAAATCTTCTTGGCATTCATCTTCATCGCTAAATTCACTTCATCAAGAATTCTTTGCAGCTCTTTTGCATAATGCGAATCAGAAGGATATATGATATTTCTCGGACCGAGTTTCACAGCCATGTTTCCACCTGGGGCAGAAATCGTGACACTGAGAAGGAGGTGCGGTCTGACATACCGTTCTCTGACAAAGGACTAAAATTTCACAATGAATCAGGAGCAAAAAATGGTCACAAAAGGAGAAGCTAGCAGAAGAATCCACTCAATCAGACTAAATATAAAATAGGGTTGATAGGAATATCACTTGTAGCCGTCTCTGAGACCGCACCTCCCCAGTTATGGGTTAATATTATTAAAATATGTACGCGTCTGTCTGTTGTTTGTTTGATTGCAACATCATCTCCTTCGGAACGGGGGAGAAATGAGCTTCGAGAGTGGTTAACCCCCCCCTCCGGATTCCAAAAATTCGTGAGAAGCCATTTCGAATATTCTCATCTTTATACGACTTTATTCAGTCTAGTAATAATTAAAGACTCTGGATATTGTTTGGTTGGTTTTTCACGATTTCTTGCTAAACTGGGCAACAAAAACTAGTCGCCAAAAACATCCCCAGCTTGGCGATGTTTCGCCAGTTTAGCGAGACAGCCATTTACTTCAATGTTAAAAATACTTGCCCCTGTGATCTTATTTTTTCCGGAAGAGCTTCATTTCTTTCAAGCATTTCTTTTTACATTATACAAAAAATACTACTAATTCACCTATAATTTCATTAAAATTATTAATATATGTAAACATTAGTTACGTCTATTAAAGTCTATCCTTAAATTAGTATTATATAGAACTAAAAATGTATTGCAAGATTAAAACGTGAGTAATGATATACAATGATAGATACAAAAATAAATTTTAAACTTATATATACTCATATATATATATATGAAAAAACATCTTTATGGATCATGTAAAGGTACATTTAATTGTACATAAATTCTTCTATTTCAAAAATAGCATTAAATTAAGTTTAAAATATTTTGGACTAATGAAAATGTATTTTTGAACAAAGACACTCTTTTAAAATATTATGTCAGATGAAACAACGTTAATTAATTCACACTGAACTATCCATTTGTTATTCCTTTTAAGATATTACACCTTAATTAATTTTAGCGTTTTAATTAATTAATTTTAAAATTTCTAGTGGGTATTGAATATCTTAACGGAAATGCATGCGCTTCAAATATTGCAACTAAAGATTTAATTTTTAATGATGCTTCAGAAAACCTATCTTCATTACACCGATGAATATTCGTATTTAATTAAAATGAATTTCAATTTAATGTAAATTTAGAAATTAAACGCGTTTCTTCGCTTCTATGAGGAACAACAGAAACATTAAATCAATAAATATTATTCAGTATTATAAATTTTAATCGCCTTCAAATGGGTTTTTATAATACATCTGTTGCAATCATTCTAAAATCAAGTTTTGCAACAAAAATCGAAAAGGCAAATTTTATAATTTTTTAATTTGGAATTACAAAAAACAAAATTTTGCAATTAAAAATAGCCTCATTACTGTATTAAGTACTGTAAAAAAAGGATGAAATATTATGTCTAAAAGCATACTCTATTGAAAAATCTTACCTATCACAGCAGGTTAAATAATATTTTTTTCAATGTTCACTATTGAAAGTTGCGCAGTTTAATCAACAATTGTCAAAAAGAAACACCCCATATACACAAGTATAATAAATTTAATAGTTGTAGGAGGTGGTGCCATGATGTATGAACGTATTTTGCCAAACTGTAAAAACTGGCTGTGCTGATAACGGAAATCTTTGAAAGCCTCTACAATATACGTTGTTTACTTTAAATGCTATAGTAATTGCATCGTGTTAAAGAAGACGATCTCAGTCTATTTGACTAGACTATAGGGTATAGTTTTTTTTTAATTTCTTACACAGCTTCCTTAAAAATGCAATTATACAGAACAGCATTAAAGAAACACGAGGAAATCAGAACAGAAGCAACCAATGTGACAGCACCGAGCAACAATTTATAGTGGCAATGAGAAGCACGATTTCAGAAAATCTTCAGAGATTGCACCCGGAAATAACTAGCCTCGATCCAGTGCAAGAGAAAAGGGTTACAGCCAAAAAACAGCGCAGCAAAAACATCGCGGACGAAAACGTCGCGGAGAAAACAAAGCAAGGCGAAAACGTTGTGGTACAAAACATCGTGGGAGAAAAAAGAGCAAAAAGAAAACATTGCAGTTCTAAAACATCGTGGTACAAATATCGTGGTGGAAAATAAAGCGGTTCAAAAACTTCGCGGTTTAAAAACATCGTCGTCGAAAATATCGTGGTAAAAAATAAAGTACCTACAAATCATCGCATGACAATAACATCGCTCACATGCGTTTTTCGAGCTTTAATAACTGTAAATGGATATTCGCATAATGATTTGTGAGCGCAAGATACAAAGGAGGATAATTTTTACTTTCATATTTTTTATTAACCAATAAATTTTTAAAAGCAGAATAAGAAATAATTTTCACTATAAGAGTATCAGATTAACAAAAGTGAAGAAAATAATTTCATAATTAGGTTACCAATGTTTTTATAGTAAGGTCATGCAGTTACTTATCTTTCTTTTCCTAACCTTTTTTTTAGATTATACTTTTCATGAAAAATTACCATTAAAAATTTATAAAAAAATAATTCATTAATGACCTTTGTTTGTTGACTATATCAGTTTAAAATTCTGTTAAGTCTATAAATTGCATTAATTTTCTATGCCTAAATTTCCATTTTACATTGTCAGCAAATATTTATTAGTTAATAAAAATAAGAAAATAAAAATTATCCTTCTTTGGATCTTGCGCTCACAAATCATTATGTGAATATTCATTTACAATTATTAAAGCCCGAAAAACGCCTGTGTGCGATGTTATCGTATGCGATGATTTGTAGGAGCTTTATTTTTTACCACGATTTTGTACCACGATATTTTAGAACTGCGATGTTTTCTGTTTGCTTTATTTTCTCCCACGATGTTTTGTATTACGACGTTTTCGCTTTGCATTGTTTTCTCCGCGACGTTTTTGTCCGCTATGTTTTGGCTGCGATGTTTTCAGAGGACACCAGAGAAGAGCGATACAAAATCGTAATCCTATTGTGCACTAAATTTTACAACGATGATTATATTTTGTTAGAGTGTTTTAAAGAAACAATGGTTGAACTTATCGCTCAGTATATAAGGTATTTCTCCCGCCTTCTTGGCATGTCTTCGCGGTGCAGTGGGCAGCACGCATTCGGCGCGTATCGAGAGCTCCGTGGTTCGAGTCCCGGCGAGGACATTGCTCATTTTTCATATCTCCTACTTCAAAAAATCCTAATGGCTCTAGAGTGGCTCCCGAACTAAAGAAGGTGGTGGGTGATGATTCTCCACCACCAGGATTTGGCAATTGGGTCCCCTAATCCACAGTCACCCTTTAAAAAGGGGAGTATATAATGTATTTCTTCCGCCTTTTTGGCATGTCTTTGTGGTGCAGTGGTCAGCACGCTCGGCACGTATTCGAGAGGTCCGTGGTTCGAGTCCCGCCGAAGGCATTCCTAATTTTTCATGTCTCCTGCTTTCAAAAAATACCCAATGTCTCTACAAGTATAAGCATAAAAAGTGTGGCAACAATTTAGACAGGCATACCTATGTTTTATGTATAGGAGTTTATAACATCACGATTAAAATCACATTTCTCTGACGCGAGGTTAGTCATTCGGTAATTATTCTTACTGTTTCAAACGGTCAGACACTTGCAACTTAATGCATTCTCCAAAAATGGCCAATGTTCATTGGTCATTTAGCCATTAAATTACAGAGACATTTACCTAGGGTATACCACAGACAGCAACCGAATTACACATGACAAAGGAGAATTTCCCTACTAGGTTTGATGGAAAACACACGAGGGACAAATCCAAGGGTCTCTCACCTTTCTTCTCTTAACTTTAAACATCTTGAAAAGGCTTTCGACTAGTTAGTATTTTAAGTGCCCCAATGACGTACAAACACTATATGCTTAGAAAAAATTAACCCTCTCCCAAGATTTGAACGCAGAACAACAATACGGCAGTCAGAGCCGTTAACCGGTATACCGATCTGCGCTGCTATCAGTAATTTAATGTAGTGATAATAAAATATGCCAGCAAACCTGAAATGTCTTTCGCTATCTTTCATTAAACACATTAGAATATAGACTCGTTCTTCATACGGGGAAAAGAAAATTATTACACTGGAAATGTTCCATGTTTGAGAATGGTAACGAATAAAAAATAAAGAAAACAATTCGGGGTAGGAATGAAACAAGTGACATCGTCCTCATTCAAGTAGTCATTTGCTACATTAAAAAACTCAAAATATCCGACAAAGCTTGACTTGTGAAATCGTAACACAATGGGGGAAAAGAAATGCCGAAATAAAGTTTAAAGCACTCTTATTTTGAAGAAAGACTAGTAGCTGTTTTGTAACATGTAAAGATTTGAAGACCATACGTAGGGTACACAAAAAGTGTTGGGAGTTTATGAAAATTAGTTATTTAATATCATCAACAACTTTCAGTTTATCATTTAAGCACGTCGAACTACACACTATACCCACTAAATTCTTACCCAGCTATTATTTTTGCAACCATTGGTCGTAGAGATATACACTGGTGTGCAAAACTTAAACAACAGCAGGGTTTTTTGCCATAACTCCACAAGAAATCAACTGAGAGACATGAAATGCAGAAATAAAGGAGAGTATTATGTACGTAAAGGATGACGAAAGCATCGCAGCGGAAAAAGGAGGAATACAATGCATACGGTATGGAATCAAACAAAAACAATCTTTATTAAGCGCATAGTATCGTGACTCATGATTGTCTATCCAAGAGGAAGAACAACAAGCAGATGTTCCTTAATATGGGATATGCCCTCCTTTCACTGCAATGGTTGCTTCGCACCGTCTCCGCATACTCAGAACCAGCTGATGCAACATTTATTGCGGTAGGGGTGCCCATTCCTCAATCAGCATCTGTTTGAGTTGTTGGGTGTTCTCTGGAGGATGTAAGCGTGCTTCAATGCGTCTCCCCAAAGCATCCCACACATGTTCAATATGATTTAAATCTGGGAAGTACACTGGCTAATCCATTCGAGTGATATCTTCAATTTCCAGTAGCTCCTCAACAGCAAGAGTCCGATGTGGCCGTGCATTGTCATCCATATAAAGTAAGTCTGGGCCAATAGCACCTCAGAACAGACGCACATGGGGAAGGAGCTCACATTAGCGATCCCCGGTTACAGACCCTCTGTCGAAAACGTGGAGGTCAGTTCGCCCGTTCAGCATAATGCCTCCCCAGACAAGAACTCCAGGACCACCGCTACGGTGTCTTTCCTTCATGTTACTGGGATAAAACCGCGTCCCGACCTCTCTCCAAATCAAAACGCTTTGGGAATCGCTTCTGGTACTGAACCGACTCTTATCCGTAAAGGGGATGCGACTCCATTGATCAGTTGTCCAGTTTTTGTACTCTCTGCACCACTGTAAACGGTGGCGTCGATGGCCAACTTTCAACGGGAGGCAGAGTTCAGGACGGCGGGCGAATAGGCCCCATTTGTGAAGGCGTCTGGCCACAGTAAATCGCGACACTTGTCGCCCCGTTGTTGTACAGAGTTGCTGAGCAACTTGAGCGCTTGCTGACTGCTGTCGGCCTCTTATCGCCTGCAGGACGATATATCGGTTATCCCCTGCAGATTTCGTCCTCAGGCAGCCACCACCAACCTTTCTAACAGCTGTACCTGTGGTTTGGAACGCTTTCTAAGCGCGCGAAACGACACTTTTGTTGATTGCGAACTCTGCAGCTACACTGATGACAGTACGCCCCTCCTCCAGCTTTCCGATCATTCTTCCACGTGTGAAGTCGTCCAGGTGATTCCTTCTAGCCATATTTCACGAACTGACTCACTGGCATTTGCAGCGAATATGTTGAATTGCGTCTCCATCCTTCCTTTTATTCTACTGTTGTACTACCTTTTCTCATTGTAATCGGCACTGCCAAACGTATACAAGCGTATACTGCCAAACGTAAAAACGGAGCCCCCTTATCCGAGTTAAATAAACTTACCCGCCCTTTATTTTCGCAGTCATTGGTCGTAGTCATACATTTCCAATTGCAGACGGGTTTTAAGTGACGAAAACTTTAAGGCTTTCGCAATGTCAAATTAAAAAAAGAAATATTTTCGACGAATAGCTAAATTTTAACTTAGTCTCCCGGTTCTTACTTATATTTGGAAAATCATCCTATTCATTATGCAAAAATAAAAATACAGGCAGTTTGATTTCCCTACGACAAAAATTAAATATATTTAATTTCAAAATTTCCAGTTTCTTATGTCGTTTTCAACATGTTTTCAGGGATCGGTTAATTTAGAATAATTAGAGGAAATAAGTTCAAATGAAACGCAGCAAAAAATATGCATAATTTAATACTTGTGCAAGGAAGTTATGAGGTGCTCACATTAGATTTTTTACTTTTTTATTTCTGGTGAATTTAATGAAATTTTGGTTAAACACTCAGAAAATTTAAAGCAATGTGTTGGCGCTCTCCAAAGTGTTAAGACATTTATATTTCAAATTTAATAAGAAATCTCAGCGATAGGAAAGAACTGCGCTGCGACTCGACAAAAATTTTTACATTTGTCTTCCGAATTTAATCAAAAAACTTATCGACTTAAGAGCAGTCAGTTTCTACTGCCTGAATTAAAATATTTTTATCTTTCGCACGGAAGCGCGTTGCAGTTTTGCAAAACATAAAATATCGTTGCGTGCATACGGGTTCGTAATGGATTGAACGCTCCAGTCGTTAAAATGTTTACAAAATTTATTCTTTTCACAAGAAATAAAACAAAACACTGAAATATTTCCTCAGAGATATTCGTACAATATCATAATATCTCAAACATTAAACAGAATCCACTTCAAAGCAGATAAAGTTAATCCAATCTCACAGCAAATTCGCTATAGTCAATCACAGCATTAAGTAAACAAGCAGCAGTTCGCTTTAAACAGCTACAACTACAACTGAGTTGAGGTGTTTTAATTCGGCTTTTATAAACCTTTTAATTATTTACTAGAATGTTCTGGGAAAACTTCGATTTGTCTCGATATTTGTGGATGCGACAGCCTCCATTATTTATTACAGTTAAACGTATATAATTTTTAATTTCTGTTTGATGTCAAAAATTCGTCAAACAATATTTTCTTTAAATTTCTTTATATTCAAAGGGCGTTTGCTAATTTCCTTGTAACACATATTTATTTAAGATTTACAAGTAGTTAAGGAAGTTTTTATTCCATATATCTATATGTATAAAGAAGAAAGTCTGTGTGTTTAGTTGTCCTCTAATAATTCAGTCACAACTACAGCTATAGTCACCAAACTTTCTACAATTCTTTTCTGGGTTCTGGGAAAGATCGACGTCCACTTTTTTCGAAAAAAAAGTAGCTAAAATCGGACATAATAATTAAAAACTCGGAAAAACGATAATTTTCGCTATCATTTTTCCGAGTGACAACAGTCTCGCAAGCTGGAGATGAGAATCTGCTTTATTTCGAAAGTTGTTGCTACTGCTCGCTTTCAAATGGTGGAGTTTGTTAATAAAAAATTTAGAAGTTTTATGATGAAAAAAAACTAGCATTGCCAAACATTAAATACATTATTCCCGATTCCAAAAATTCGTGGGAAGTCATTTCGGCTATTCCTATCTTCTTACATCTTTAATCAGCCGAAATATTAATTAAAAATTCTGAAAGCGCTAATTTTCGCACACATTTTTCCGAGTGGCAACAGTGTCGCGCGTTGAAGATAAAAATACTTTATTTCGAAAATTGTTGCTACTGCTCGCTTTCAAATCGTAGAGTTTGTTAATCAAAAATTTGTGAATTTTACAAAATCTATACATGTAAAGAAGAATGTCTGTTTGTGTGGTTGTTTGTTTGTTCGCGTTATTGATTTCTGTTAAATTATGATCCATTTTTTGCCCCATTTAATTGACTAAAGTTGAATATAAATGAAATATTGAATGGAACTTGAGTTTTTACGACCATTTGATTAGAAAGACGAAAATCATTAAAAACAGCATGCCATTGTTGCTGAAATAACGGGAGAGAGTTAGCTTATTTTTCTATCGAAATTTTTATGTGGGTTCCATATCGCCATGAGACTGAAAAATGTATGACTATGAATCGTATTTTGTGCATCGTTACTAGAGAAGAATTACAGCGGTATCGTTCTCTTGGTTGTTAGATGCATTACGCTCAATCTAACTTAACGGGCATCGGGTACTTCCGCTAGTATTTAAGAAAAGCTAAAATGCAATATTACTTCAAACATCCAATTTCCATACGTTCGGAACGCACCTAAATTGGGCGTATGAGATGGCTGAAATTGGCAGTTTAACTTAGGTTCGAATCCTGACAGACAGATTAACTGCACCAGGGATTTGATGCTTTAACGTGTAACGTGAAGACAAGTCAGTTTCCATTAGAAAGTCCTGTGCGAAGGATATCTTCCTTAGGCAGATAATCCTTGTATGATTTGTTGTAATAAATAAAATAAATCCAGATCGTTTGTTCTTTATTTCTAGGCCAGATATAATTTAATGAGATACAATACGATGACGTCAGAGGTCACGTGATGTAAGAACTGCTAATGTAAACAAACAAGTTTGTGCTGTGGTAGATGTGTTGAAAATCGGATATTCGGCAACAGTATATTCCAACAAGCCACCAGAATATGAGATAGTATTGACAGTTTAAGAATAATACTTGCCTATATAAAGGCAACAACTTTAGCTGGCCAAGCATCTCTAAAGAAACAATGTAGAAAACGTTACTATACATGCTGAGAGGATTGGGATACTCATTTCTATGTACATCATAAAACTAGAACACACATTGAACATTTATAGTTTTATCAGTAAAATTTGAAAGCTTTCTATTTGATTTCATATAGTATTAATTAACTTTATTTTTTAAATTATTTCCAGTACTTTTTTGAAATCTCATGAATCATTTGCAATAATAATTCTGTACACTGCAGAAGGAAATGCATAAAATAATAGAAAAATATAATTACTATTATAATTTTAAGTCACAATTTTATCAGCCTGACAAGCACAACAAGATGGTTTTCAAAATGGTAGACTCAAATGTCTGGAATAATATAAATACAGGTCGCCTAAAATTATGTGACTGTAGTGATATTAATATAATACACAGATCAAAATTAATACATAATTTTGTACCCCTTGAGATTTAATTGTTCATAACTGACTCTTAATCTACAGATAGCATAAACTTCAGATTAACATGTATTTTTTATATTAGAGTATAAATGTCAAAAAGAAAATTGTATGGATTTGCACAACTGAGTTCGCTGTAATTTTAGCTGTGAAATTAATAATTTTTTGGTCATAGATACTTCTTTATTTTATAGTAGAACGCGATAAAATATACTACATTTATGAGTATTGATTTAAACTTGATTATAAAACCCGCATTATTAAAACACAACGTGATGAAATTAATAAAAATTTAGTGATATAGCATGTTCTGTGGCACTGTAATTAATAAGAGAAAATTGGCTTGGTGTTAATGGTTTTGCATGAATTCAACTATTTCAATAATTTAGAACAAGTATTCAGGAACTATTAACAAATATTTACATTGTACAGTCTGGAAAACATTATTCAAGGTCTCGGAAATATTTTTCAACTATTGATATACACTTAATATTCCTAATAAAGTAAAAGATGATATTGGTAAGTATTGTGCATAAAAGAAAATTTATGAATCTTACCTCATTTTCTGCAGAAATTTCCACAGACGTTTTATAATGAATTGTTTTCTTCATTTCTGCCTGAATACAGCTTGCTAGAAGTACCTTACTATCTGGAATTACTTTAAAACCAATGTTATTAACTTGAACAAGAGAAGATCTTTTTTTAATTAACATCAAGAAAAGAGAAATAACTTCCAAGAGTACTTTTTAATTTTTCACAATAGCTGCAAATTTCTAAATTAGGAAAATCAATTAATTTTAGTGGTACATCGGCTATAGCCTCCATCGTAGACTGCGGAATTGTTGTTCTTAAACCACGTGACCACTTTTCCCCTCTTCTTCTCTTGCGGAATGTATCTCATTACCAAACTAAGAGATTTAAGAGCAATAAATGAAGATTGAAGCTATATTATGATGATTCTTTTCAGTTATTATTAACTAGCCGCTATGCTGCCAGCCTTGGTCTGGCTTTTAAACGTACCGGAAAAATGCCTAAAAGACACACCTGGGACCTATGGCCGCGTAAGTTCTTCCAACCTTTTTTCTCTTTGTTAAGATTCCAACTCTCCTTTGTATACGGCCCTGATGTATCTCCAGAAAAACATATACATCTTGAATTTTTAGCAAATTAATTGCATGAGATGTGCATTAAACATTTGTTAAAGCATAATTTATATCCCCGTTCTTAAGCACCACCATGACAACATAAAAAATTATATAAAAATTCTACAATAAAATTAAAATTTTTTAAACATTTTCTTACTCGATAGTTTGAATGATCCTTTTTCTGAAATTTTGAAATGTTATGATACTTTAGGTAATCTTCTGAGGAAATGTGTCAGCAGTCACATCGCAGCCATTTAACTTGTATAAAATATTACAATGAAATAAGCAATATCCCTTGATACAAATGTTAATTATCCTAATAAAGTAATTAAACAATTTATAGTTGCAAAAAGAAACAACTTTTTAATTTCTTAAACTTTTCAGTCTCTTAAAAACAGTAACATAAGAAATACGATGAAAAATTGTTGCCAAACCGAAATTTTTAAAAGAATGAAACTATTCAAAATGATGCAATTTCATCAAAAATCTATCAACAACAATAAGAAAGGAAAATTGTTGCCAAAACTACATTTTAAAATATCTGAGATGTGAGAAGTGTATTCGGAAGCTTCATTTAAAAAATTTTTTAAAAATACAAAATATTATTATTTTTCCAAAATTCTTTTTTTAAAAGGAGTCGAAAGGATTAAAGTTCAACGTGTCCAAAAACCAAAGGAAAATAAACAGCGCATTTTTTAAAATAAGTTTTTTTAAGAATAATTCCGCTGAAAATGTGTTAAGCACACCTGCCTAAATAAATTCGTATTTAATCGATTTATTGAAATACGAAATTTATTTTAAGTTCGTAAAATAGCTAAGTGTCTACGCTTCACGACGATGTAAAAATGAAATGTATAGAGTGAAATCTCGCTTTCCTGTAGCCCATTATATCTCAAAATGACACGATTTGGTCACAAAACATACAATAAAAAAAAATTCGAATTCGAATTTCGAAAAATTCGCTTCCAGGTGCACTGCACTGGCTCTTGTGTAGATACACCTACGTACCAAATTTCGTGGCCCTAGGTCTATTAGCTTACTCGCAACACGAACGAAACACACACGCACACACGCACACACACACGCACACGCGCACGCGCACGCACGCACACACACACACACACACACACACAGACTCTTTATTTTATTATATGTAGAGATTGGTAGCTGAACCCGTGAATTTACATTAACGAGATTCTTTGAATCCATTGTGTATACGTATTTTTTCTTTGTGTAGTAACTATTTTAGCCAGCTGACAGCACAAGCGGGTTAGCAATTAAAAAACTTCGCAAAAATCCTGTGCTTGCAATTTACATTTCTGTCAAAGAAACCTTTCAAATACGTTATGTGAAAAGTATCTTTGGTTTTCGGAAAGCTGAGACGAATACAAAACAGCCCTGAGACCGGTTTTTATATTTCCATTTTAAGTGAAAACGTCGAATGGAATATATCTCCTGTTTGAAATTCTATCCTCTCCGGGAAAGCTAAGTAGTTTTATTTTCTCGTTAACATCGCAAGCCGTCAAAAAAATCGAACTGCAGTTTTAATCTCAAAGATAAATAAAACCAGCTGATCAAACAAATAAAATATAAGAAAGAATTGTTTAAGAAAATCTTTAATAGGATAAAGCAAACAATAAATTTGATTTAAGCAAAGTAATTGCTTATTCGGGATCTGAAATTAGATAACTTCTCTCAGAATTACGTAATT
>KK114981.1:141731-169609 GCA_000611955.2 Stegodyphus mimosarum | reverse complement strand
CGCCAGATTGCTATTTTTTCTCTCTCTCTCTCTTTTAGTCTTAAGCGAATAGATTCGGGAAATTACGAAACTCAGTAAAATCTAGCTGCCCATAAGCGAATTAATATAAAAGAAAAGAAAAAGTATATTTTTACCGTAAACAATTATTCGCTTGTTAACTCGAAAATGCTGGAAACAAGTCAAACTTCGATTCGGTGTTATATTAGGTATAAAGTGCAAAGCACTTGCACTCAGCTTTATGCATAAAATTTAGCAAATTTTGAAATTATAGCTCATATGTGTTGAATTGAGCATGTTAATTAATTCACATCCTTATTAGATTTTATTTTAATTAGTTTGATTGAGCAATTTTCTCATCGCGCGTATGACGTATACGACACTATGTGCCATCAATATAATATTATGAAGCCTTGGATCACTAACCGCCTCACAGAAAAAAAAAGTCCGATTTTGTGTCAAAATACCTATATTAGAACAATGTTATATATATATCTAATACATATTCTAAGTCGCGCTTTCGAGACATGAAAAACACAAAGTGAATTTCATTAATCGTCTCAGTGGAACGGGAGATACAAACTGCTCCCCCCCCTTTTTTTCTTGCGCAGTGCACCTAAAGACAGTTATTTGCAGTTTTTATGAACAGGAATTTCGCATCAAGGCAACAACAATTAAAAACAAAGCATTGGAAATGTATAGCAGAATTACCCTGTGAGAGAAGCACGCTACACCACAACTCCCTTCTAGCGCCGAGTTTTGATTTATTTTAGAATTTTGAAAACGAGAGATGAACAGAATGATTGCATGTAAAGGGGCGAAAAAAATATTGAATAAGATTGATTTTATAACTTATTATTAACGTTATATTTAAATATATTACAGTGTTCGTCTTCTTGTGGCCTCGTTACACGGCAGTTCACGTACAAACTTATACGGTTTTTTTATTGTTTTAATTAACCAGTTATTATGATTTAGACCTTTACTGTCACTTCTTCCTTCCATTTCCACCCCAGAACGCAAATTACTTCGCGTGTATTTAAACTGAGGTGTTTATATGTACTACACAGCGCGTTCTGCCTTTCTAAGCATAGTTACTAAGTTGCTCCTAGCTCAGATTAGATTTGTTGTCTTCAGCATTGTATTATAATTGCTGATACTTAAATATCTACGCTGGTTAGGTTTTGAGCCAATTTCGAGTTAAATTGATTTGTATAGCCTCTGACTGCTTTTTAGATCTACATTTTAGATTTGAAATTACTGTTATTTAAGTTATCTCGCCATAGCTGCTGGCCGAGTTGTAAGCACCAAGAGTGCCATCCGTTTTCCTTTTATTTTAAATAAATGCTCTTTTACAGCTTTCTCAAGGCTCAGTTGTTATTTTGGACTTGACGATAATTCGCCGTCAGTCTATGGTTGGTTTGGTTCCAGTTCATGATTGCTGAGATGATTACCAAACTTTATAAACTTTCTGAACAATACTGCTTCGGATAATGAAAGGTGTCTCGAGTTATGAACGGTTAAACCAGGAACATATGATTTTCAAAAGCATTTTGGGATAATCATGATATTTAATATACATTTAAAAACTTCTGTAAACATAATTTTAATATTTTCCATTCCTTAATTTCATTAACAAAACCTGTCTGCAAATGAGTTAGAGAACGAGGAATTGGGACTGGAGGAAACTATTCCTAGGAACTGGGTTGCAGGCAGGGACTTTGAAAGCTTTGTCGCTTATGTTTTTTTATCATTTATTATACTTATCGTATGTGCCTCTAGGCAATGAACTAGAAAGGTATTTATGAACATGGAAGTATTACTAAAACACCATAAAATGAGCTCAAAAAGAAAGAGCTACAGCAACTTAGCATATACCAAAAAAAGGCGACTGTCAACGAATATTCTCAGAGGAGGGGTAAAATGATTCTAGTTCTCTGATCGGCGACATTTGTGCAAAATGGTGTAAGATGCAATGTTTTCTCGCACCGATATCAGCCTGATAAGGCAGCAGTAAGCTGCAGCATAAGCATTTTTAACAAAGTCTCGCTTTAGAGCGCCACATTCACAGTGAATAAATTTTTAAGGTAAACGAGGTTCTGTGTGTCTCAATCGAATCGAGTGGCGCTTTGAAAGAAAGGAAAGGTAAAAGAAAATGTACACAAAGAAAAAAAACAGTTTTATATTTCCCGTACTACTGGGCCCATTGACGAAATTCAAGTTGTGTTTTTCATGCCTCGAAAGCGTGACTTAAGATATATATTAGATTTAAATATAGCATTGCCCTAACATAGGTATTTTGACACAAAATAACGTACCAATTTTTTCCCATATTTCGATTCTACGACTCCAATTATACCAAGATATTAAATTTTGTAATTTTTGGTTAGACATTTACAGAGAAATTTAAAAATTTATCTTGGCTGATTTTTTTAGTAATTTATAGCAACCTATTTTCCTTTCCTTTTTTTCATTATCCACGAGCGGAAAAAAAAGTCATCGTTCATGCTTTCAAATAATTTAAACAGCGTGCGTAAACCACATTTGGCGTTATTATCGCTTATAATAAACACACCAAATTTCAAAACCCGCCAAAATGTAAATTCACGTATATGTTAGGAAATTTTGCATAAAAAAACTCTGATTTTTTGTTATATGCTTAGAAATACATCTACTTTAAAGTGATGGCAAAAATTTCATAAGTTATAATTCAAAATTATTTTCGAATATTTTTGTAAATTATTTAAAGATACATATTTTAAAAATAAATCATTAAATTTCGAAATATGAAAGAAAGAAACAAATAAGTTTAATAAAAACGAGAAACTAATAAATATATACCGAATTCAATTACCATGGAGGTGCTAAAATTTTGAGAGCAAATTTTTTAAAATCTACTCTTGCAATTTTTACAAAACTTGGCAGCTGGGCATAATTTGAGTCGTAGAATCGAAATATACACTCACGTTTGTGAAAATTGCAACACCATGAAGGACTTACGCGAGTGAGCTGAAATTTTCAGGAAATGCAAAGTAGCGCATGATATGCAAATGATTAGAATTGCAAATCCGTAACGCATGCGTATGCTGAGCAGCGCCCTCTGAACGGCTGATGGATCCGAATAAATAGACGGCTGTAGCGAGGCGTGTATGGTTATCGGTGGTTATCTGCTAGTGGTAAACGTTAACTCAATCTGTACTTATGCCTCGTCGACGAAAGAGAGCGAGATTTGAACAACTTACAGAGTTTGAACGAGGGAGAATCATCGGCCTTCGTGAAGCTGGATTGTCGTATCGTGCAGTAGCCTCTCGTGTGCAGCGTAACAGCAGCACAGTGATGCGCGTTTGGAAGCAGTGGACGGACGAGTGTCGGACAACTCGGAAATCCGGGAGTGGACCCCGAAATGTGACGTCAGCTCGCGATGATAGACACCTGGTCCGCATGGCGCGGACGGACCGTACAGCTTCCTCTAGACAATTGGCAGCACTGTGGTCAATAGCTACAGGTGTTTCATTGTGTGCTTCATCAATTCGTAGACGTCTGCTGCAGTGTGGACTGCGCGCACGGACTCCTTTATACAGGATCCCCCTAACGCACGACCATCGCCGCCTGCGGCTACAATGGGCCAATCAGCATAGAGACTGGCGTGCTGATTGGCAGCATGTCGTGTTTTCTGACGAATCCCGCTTTAATTTGTGGTACCATGATGGCCGCATTCGTGTCAGACGCTATGCCGGTGAACGCCACCTTCCGGAGTGCATTATCGAACGCCACAGTGGACGAACACCCGGAGTTATGGTCTGGGGCGCCATAGCATATCATAGACGATCTCAATTGCTACGAATTGTGGGCAATCTGAACAGCAACCGGTATATCCGTGAAGTTCTACAGCCCGAAGCTGTTCCCTTCCTTCAAAGCTTGCCAGGCGCTGTATTTCAACAGGACAATGCCCGCCCTCATACTGCTCGGATTGTTAAATCCTTCTTTGCAGCGCAGCAGGTACAGCTTCTTCCTTGGCCTGCGTGTTCCCCGGATATGTCGCCAATTGAACATGTGTGGGATGTCATTGGTCGGCGTCTTGCTCGTGATCCTCGTCCTGTTGCGTCTGCAGACGAACTTTGGGTACGCGTACAAACGATATGGAATGCTCTTCCTCAGTCAGACATTCAAACTTTGTTTGACTCCATGCCACGTCGTGTAGCTGCACTTATTGCGGCGCGTGGTGGCCACACAAAATACTGATTCTGATCTCTTGTTCTTGTTTGTTTGCTTTGAACATTTAATCATTTATTTGTACCACTACCACTCAACTGTGTATTAAATTGCATTCAATTATGACGATTCCTTCTTGGTGTTGCAATTTTCACAAACGTGAGTGTAGAAAACACTGGCATCTCATTTCAGAAAAAAGTCCCATTTTGTGTCAAAATACCTATATTAGAACAATGCTATATATATATCCAATCGATATTCTAAGTTGCGCTTTCGCGACATGAAAAATGGAAGTTGAATTTCATCAATCGACCCAGTAGAACGATATGACCCCCCTTTTTTTTTGCGCAGTGTATCTAAAAACAGTTACTTGCAGTTTCTATGGACAGGAGTTTCGCATTCAAACAATAACTGTTAAAAAGATAGCCTTGAAAATTTATAGCAGAATTACCTTGTGAGAGAAGCACGCTACACCACAACTCCCTACTTGCACGAGCTTTGGTTTATTTTAGAATTTCCAAAACGATAGATGAATAGAACGATTGCAACTAAAGTGATTTAAAAAATATTGACTAAGACTGATTTCATAACTTGTTATTAATGTTATATTTAAACATATTATAGTGTTCGTCGTTTTGTGGCCTCGTTACTCCACGTATAACGTATTTTGTACTCGCATTCAACATATTTGTGAACAGTTACTGGAAAGAAAAGGCAGATTCAAATTTAATATTTCTATTGGAATGAAAAGGCCAGGCGTTTAAAAAATAAAAGTTATCAAGTTAATTTTTAACAATCACATTTTCCTAATCAGATCCAAGAATGAATTAATCCATTCTATATTAATTCCAATAGGAACATATCGTTCGACAAAGGACTTTCAGATGGGAATTAAATTCGTAAACCGTGCTTTCACTGTATGTTATAGGGCAATATGCAAAACAATGCTTGCTTTTAATTTAATTTTAAAGGTGGAGAAGAAACAAAGATGGCAGTGTTATCTTTATTTCCAGCATTAATATTTCTCTTTTCAAACTGATTTGGGTCTCAACTATATTGCTGAATGAGAGAATAACATACTTTTCAAATACCAATATTTCAAATTCTTTAAATGAAAAATAACTTTTATACACATTTTTAGTAATTAAAAAAATCCGAAAGCTTTCAGATTTTATATTATGCAAAGGGGAGTTTGTTTTAACGTTTTATGTGTTACCTTTATTTATTAAATATCATGTTCTTCGCACTTAAACCATAAAATTCAATCCAACAGCAATATCTCAAAATATTTAAAAGAGTATATTTTTAGAATTTCCAATACACAGTCTGGTGCCCTGGAGACTGAAAATGCTTTTTTTCCAATACAGTGTTGCCATTGCATGCTTTTAAATAGTTGAGTTTCTTATTCAGAAACTCATAAATGCTTTACAAAATATGAAATCGATAATAAAACAAATTCCAAATTCCAAATTTGGGTTTTCAGATGCCCATATTCTAGTGGAAACGTACGTTATTGAAAACTGGATGGCTCTAGGTAACCATTGTTTTATCACAATGAGAGGAAAGTACATACATTTGTGCAGATTCTTCATTATTCAATTTCTATAAATGTAAAACATGGCTCTAATATTTAGTAGCAACAGTTTGAAAAGTGATATGGAGATTTAGAGTACATCGAAGTAAAATGGCAAAACGAAATTAATAGCCCTTATGACCTAATGCTCCTTTGGGCTAATAAATAAAAATAAGAGTATTCTCTACCGCAGTTGATATATTTTTTGGTTTTCATAAACCAGATTTGTCTAGTGTGTTGATATGCCTATACAGGTAAAATACTTTTTCATTACTCCATAGTCTTTTTATGTCTCGGCCTGGGCGCTATAGCGGGTAGCAGTTGTTGATTACTATTCCGAATTCCACAGAGTAGCTTCGAATACTGAGAAAGATTTTATTGTTTATGTATGTCTTTCTCCCCTTTATCAACCGATCTACCTTCTGTAATGCCCCCTGGGCAATATTCGTGGTGATGAGAGGCCTAATTGACTAATGGGTTTCGCCATTCCAGACAAATTCATGAACAGCAAGCGTCCTATCGTTTTGGGTGAATTTCTACTAACGATTGGGTTAAAATTACCGAATCTTTTTTTTTGTTTGTATATGCCAAGATTATTATATATATACGACAAAGTGAAAACTTGTTGCAACTATAAATTGAAGCTTATTTATTTATTTGCATTTATTAGTTTGTAATGTCTACATGCCTATCTCTTGTGTGAAATCTGGAGAGAAGTGACTGCACAGAAGAAGGGTTAAAACTACCCTTTATTACACTCTTTAACTATTTACTATGCGTATCAGCTCGACGCTAACACACTACGCCTGTGCTTGGGCGGTAACTGAATCAGTAAGAACTCAACTCAAAGTTTGAAGATAGTAACAAGTAGTAGAATTACGCTACAGGGATCAGACCTACCTGTTTCCTACCACAGCGTTGATAAATTTAGAGGCATCAAAGTAATAGCTGTTACGCCACGTTTAACCAGTAGTAACTACTAAGCCGAAGCTCGTGCTACAATACGCACAGATTGTTCCCAAGCTCTCTAACTTTCCCTTCTAGGAACTTGATACTTAAACCTTTCTTCCTACTGGTAGAATTTGCATTAATTCAGCGCTGCCAAATTTAAATGTTCTGGCATTGACAATTAGGGGAATGAAGGCTTATAGGAAACTTAAAATTAAATTAAACTGGTTGTTTAAAATAAATATAAATCCCTACAACTTAATACAGATGATGATGGTTATTGCCCCGACACTCAATTGCGCGACTTGCCCGACACGTTATACTTTTATTCTCCATTTAATAGCAAATTATTATATTTGATAAAAGTGACCATAAATATATCGGGTTTTAAGGAAATTTTCTCGCCACCGCTGATATTACTTGCGCAAACATTTCGCGTTGGCATGTTTAATCCTATTTTGTCAAATTATTTTTGACATTTGAAAGAAAGAGATTTGCTTTAGAACATCGAGTTGTGAAATTTGTAAAAAAGTCGTCATCATTAAGGTGTTTGAAATGGAACTGTCATGCTACCGGATTAGAACCCTCATTTACTTTTAGTTATGTTCCAAAACGTCAGCTACAGAATGTCTCTAAATCATGTGTACAGCTTTAGTTACTAAGGTTGTATTATATGACACTGTGAAGATTTGATGCCGAAAGATCAAAAACAAGGACTATGTCTTTCAAGAAGCAGAGTTCTCTCGCTGGCCTACTGATGTTGATGAGGCTTACCTGCGAGCGCTTGTGGAAGAAGATTAGTATACAACCGCTCGAGAGCTTTCTAAGAAATTGGATGTTAGTGCCATGTCCATTAGTGGCGATATGCATCCCATAAACTTGATGTACAAGTTCAATTGCTGGGTGCCGCCTGAGCTGACTCAAGCAGATAAGGACAAACGTGTTCGGGACTGCACTCATCTGCTCGAATACTGATGCAACAACGAAATTCTGTACTGGATCCTCATTTGTGATGAAAAGTGGATTTGCTTCAACAACACGGACTGAAAAGGAGTTTGGCCTGCGCCCGATGAGCCCTTCGACAGTGTCGCAAAGCAAAATTTGACCAACAAAAAGATCATGCTTTGTATCTGGTGGGATTGTCTTGATATTATCCACAAAATGTATCAGGAAAATAGTAAAAACCTCTGCTGTAAAGTGTGCAGCGAGATGCTAGTCCGTGTTGACGCTGCTATCAAGGATAAACGTCGATCTGAGTTCCAAAAGTTAATGTTCCATCAAGATAATACAAGACCACATGTGTCAGCATTTATAGGCTAGAATATGTATGGACTCGAATGGGATCTTTTGCCACATCCACCATATAGCCCCGACAACGCTCACGCGTCGTAAAGCACTAAGCGCCGCGTCCTGTCACACCTGTATTGCAAAGTCCTTGTTGAGAAGGAAGATAGAAAAGTGAGGTTGAACATAAAAGAAAAGAAATGTAAATGTATTTTCCTTTACCGCCGGAATGCGAAATGTGGATTATAACATCCTAAACGTGGATAATTTTAATGATATAATTTTTCATTAAAACTTGCAGATTCTAGAAAAAATACGAAAAATGAAAAAATAATTCGATCAAAGGTATCCATATATTTTGTTATGTACAATTTTGATATTTTAGAAAGTTCGCTATTGCAGTATAAAGTAACATTAAGCAGATAAGAAATTGAACGGGACCAAATTTCGTTCGTTACATCCGGGTGCATTATAAACCTCATCCATTATAGCTCATGGAGTTAGAAAATGTTTAGAGGGAAATATCATCGTATAGTGTAACATAAATTAAATAATAAGTTAGTGGATTTCTTTTATACTTTTCTTATGTGACTAGACTGTATAGACATTTTATGTTATCCAAAGAATAGAAAAATAATATTTTATTTCTTTCATAAATTTTACGCAAAGTCATGTAGTGTAAATCCTCATAAGCCTACGTCTTTCGTACCACTTACATTCCAAAAATAATAACATTACCATAGATGAAAAATGGAAGCAAAATATACTCTTTTATATGAATCGCATGAGGGTAGCATAACCTCGATTTATAGCTTATTTCAAGCAATAAGGAGTACAGAAGCGTACACGAAAGCAAACACATTCCTTGAAATAAACAACACTGGGGAGAAATTGTTTCAGATTAAGTCGAAGTTACGTATTTTCAAGTGCTTAGTAAAGAAAGGAAAATAAATTTAAAATTCCTTTGGAACCGTATAATACAAGAAACTACGCTTTTCAGTCAGAAAACAATAAACCATCGATTCCAGAAAAGACCGTTTGAACAATGTAAATATAAAAGATAAAAATGGAAAGATAATGCAATTTTTCTTGTATGCTGTTGACGTTATTGTAAAATACTGTATTTTTGTATTTGTTTTCAGATGCATTTAATGTAATATATTTTATTACGAATGTCGCACATGAATTGCGTCAGAATAAAGAATAAGAAACATAGTATGTTTTATATATAATCATATTCCATTAAATAAAATACAGGGTGTTTATAAAGTCCCGGACCCAATTTGATGTTTAATAACTCATAAAATAATGAAGATATAAACAAACTTATGGCATTTATTGATGGAATAACTTATATATTTTCCTTTTCAGGTTTGAATATCTTTACTTTTGTAAATATCGTCTGCGCGTGTGTTTAATTTCAGATAATTTCATTTTCCAGTCTAAATATCTGTACTTTTCTAAATATCGTCTGCTTATTAATTGCATTTTTCTCTCTTTTGTTTTTGGCTATGTTTACTTTTGATGTGTTTGTTCTAGTTCTTTTGTATGTGATGTTTTATTCGACCGGAAATTAAGGAGAATGCATACGCCACAAGAAAAAGCACAGATTTTATGGTGGTTCGTAGAAACGAAATCCATAATGCAAACACAGAGAAACTGCAGAAGCATTTACCAAAACGATCGTCCATCCAAAAGCAGCATCTTGCGGTGGAAAAAGAATTTTCTAGAAACTGGAAGTATCGCAGATAAGAAACATTTCTTGGTCACCCAAATCACCTGATATAACGCCGCTGGACGTTTTCCTTTGGGGATTTGTAAAGGACAATGTTTACAGGAGGAGAGTGTCGAACATTGATGACCTGAAAGCCAGAATTACAACCGCAATACCCTCTGTGGATGCCGACATGCTTGCCGGTACCTGGCGGGAAATTGAATATTGACTTGATATTCTCCGTGCGACGAAGGGGGCACACGTGGAAGTTCATTGACAAGGTTCATGAAACTTTTTAAGTCTATCTAACCATTTATGTTATTAATTTTAATCTATCTTTATTATTTTATGAGTTATTAAACATCAAAATGAGTCCGGGACTTTATAAACACCCTGTATATTACACTTCAGAATAAGAAACCAGAATTTATTTAATGCATTTAAAATATTTAGTATTATAACATACAGAATTTCCTCCAATAATAACGGTTTGGTTTCTGTGATTACGGCAAAGCCTTGAGGGCTCTCTGCCTAAGGGAAGGAATGCCTTCGTGGAGGACTTTGTAAGAGAAACTGGTTCGTATACACGTTGCAAATGAGAAAACCACGAAAGCGCCCATGCAGCCAGACTGTTCACGGGATTCGAACATCGGACCGAACTACCAGTCTCCTTTACAGGCTCGGCCGCTGGTAGGCTCTTCCTCAATAACGACATGACAAATAACTTGCTTCACCAATGGATAAATGGTTAAGCCTATAGTACACTGGTAGCTTGATCTGATTTGGATTCAAACCCAGGCAAATGGTTTGCTGCGTGGTTGATTTTCGCGGTTTTTCCCATCTGCCAGCGTTTAACGTGAATACGAGCCGGTTTCTTTCAAAACGTCCTCTGCAAAGGTATTCCTTTTCTTGCACAGATAATCCTCGTGGCTTTGCCATATTCAGATAATCTAAACTAAGATTATTCGGCGAGGCGGATACTAAGCATAGGGAAAGGAAAGCAAAATACCACATATCAGCCTAATCCAAAAATGAGAGAAAAAAAGTTACGCAGTTTTTCCTTTTTAGTCCAAAGGGACTTTGTCCTTGAAGGACTGTTGTTTTCGTTTTGCGATTTTGCGTTGAAAATATTAAAAGCCTGAGTCACTTTTCAAACTGTTGCCACCAAATATTTCAGCCCTGTATTATGTTTAAAAAAATTAAATAATGAAGAATCTGCATAAATGTATATATATTTCTACAAATGTGATAAAACAACGGTACCTAGAGCCATCGAATTTTGAATAACGTACGTTTTCACCCGAATATGCGTATCTGGAAGCCCGAATTTGGAATTTGTTTTATTATCTATTTCATATTTTGTAAAACTTTAACGAATTTTTGATGAACAAACTCAAACTATTTAAAAGCGAGCAATGGCAACATTCTAAAGGGGAAAAAACCTTTTTATCCAAAGCGCGCGGAACTGTGTATCAGAAATTCTAAGGATATACTCATTTTGAGATTATTTTGCGATATTGCTGTTGAACTGAATTTTATAGTTTAAGTGCGAAAAGCATGATATTTAACAAATAAAGGTAACATACAAAACGCTAAAAAGCGCCCCTTTGGACGTAATTTAAAATCTGAAAACTTTCAGATTTCTTTATTATTATTATTATTATTATTATTTATTGTTTTTGTTGTTTTTAATATTATACATAGATATATTAAATGAGTAAGAGCATCAGAAACATATTAAAAAATAATAATTACATTAGTATAATAGATATGTTAGTGGCAAAATATATTCTTGTAGAAAGCTTCCCCCCCACGCCCAAAAAGAAAAGGTACACTGCGGAAAAAAAAAAGAGACAGTTCTATTTCTACCGTTCTACTGGGCCGATTGACGAAATTCAACTTGCGTTTTGCATGTGTGGAAAGCGCGACTTAGAATGCGTATTATATTTATATATAGCATTGTTCTAATATAGGTATTTTAACACAAAATCGGCCTTTTTCTGAAATGGAATGCCAAGTTTTTCCATATTTCGATTCTACGACTCAAATTATGCGAAACTGCTAAGTTTGGTAAAAATCGCAGGAGTAATTTTTAAAAAATTAGCTCTCAAAAGTTTAACTCCTTAAATGTTAATTTAATTTGATATATATTTATTTATTAATATCTCTTTTTTATTAAACGTAATTGATTCCTTCTTCCAGAATTCGAAATTTAGGTTTAATCGGAATGTAATTCGCACATTTTTTTATGATTTATTTTTTAAATTTGTATTTTTAAATATTTTTATAAATTTTCCAAAAAAAGGTTTATATAAAATTTTTAAAATCGTCTTAAAGTAGATGCGTTTCTAGGCACACCTGGAAAAAATTAGAGGTTTTTAATGTAAATTTCATAAGATATACGTGAATTGGTACAATACATGTTGGCGGGTTTTGAAATTTGGCATTTTCGTTACAAGCGATAATAACGCAAAATGTGTCTTACGCACTTTGTTAAAATTACGTGAAAGTAATGAACGTGACCATTTTTCTGCTCGTGTACAATGGGAAAAAAAAGGAAACGAAAATAGGTTGCTATAAATTAAGAAGTTCGCCAAGTGAATTATTCTTGGCGCAAATTGAAAAAAAAATGAGCCAATATAAATTTTTAAATTTCTTCGTAAATTTCGTACCAAACTTTACAAAATTTAATATTTAGGCATAATTTCAGTCGTAGTATCGAAATATGGAGAAACATTGGAATGCCATTTCAGAAAAAGTCCGATTTTATATCAAAATAAATACATTAGATTAATGCTATATTCTAAGTCGCGCTTACGAGACATAAACGCAACATGAATTTCGTGAATCGGCCCACTAGAGCGGGAGATATAGAAGAGTCTTTTTTTTTCGCAGTATACTTCTATAATTGAATATCATAAACACTTCTGTTTTATTTATTAACTAGCCGCTATGCGGCCAGCCTTCATCTGAAATTTTGAAGTGTTATGATACATTAGGTAATCTTCTGAGGAAATGTGTCAGCAGTCACATCGCAGCCATTTAACTTGTATAAAATATTACAATGAAATAAGCAATATCCCTTGATACAAATGTTAATTATCCTAATAAAGTAATTAAACAATTTATCGTTGCAAAAAGAAACAATTTTTTAATTTCTTAAATTTTTCAGTCTCTTAAAAACAGTAACGTAAGAAATACGATGAAAAATTGCTGCCAAACCGAAATTTTTAAAAGAATGAAACTATTCAAAATGATGCAACTTCATCAAAAATCTATCAAGAACAATAAGAAAGGAAAATTGTTTCCAAAACTACATTTTAAAATATCTGAGATGTGAGAAGTGTATTCGGAAGCTTCATTTAAAAAATTTTAAAAAAATACAAAATATTATTATTTTTCTAAAATTCTTTTTAAAAATTCCGCTGAAAAGGTGTTAAGCTCACCTTCCTAAATAAATTCGTATTTAATCGATTTATTGAAATACGAAATTTATTTTAATTTCATAAAATAGCTAAGTGTCTACGCTTCACGACGATGTAAAAATGAAATGTATAGAGTGAAATCTCGCTTTCCTGTAGCCCATTATGTCTCAAAATGACGCGATTTGGTCACAAAACATAAAGCAAAAAAATTCTAATTCGAATTTCGAAAAACTCGCTTCGAGGTGCACTGGCTCTTGTGTAGATACACCTACGTACCAAATTTCGTGGCCCTGGGTCTATTAGTTTACTCGCAACACGAACGAAAGACACACACACACAGACTCTTTGTTTTATTATATGTAGAAATCATAAACACTTTTGGTTTATTTATTATTCATAAACACTTCTAGTTTAGTTAAAATTTATTGTGATCAAGGAATTTGAATTTTATTGTCTATATTCTCAATTCTTTTGTTTTTGTACATCCATTTACTTAGAATTATCTTCCTATTAGCTTAGAGTTTTTTCCTTGCAGTCGATAGCAATTAATTTAGTACTGTATTACAGAATAGCTCTGTTAGCACATTAAGTTTTATATTTATATCTACGAAAAATATTTAATAGCATTCTTTTATATAATCTCGATCATAAGAATAATTTTAGTAAATGTACAAAGCTATTTTTGATCGAAATTTATGGCAATTACTGAAAGTAAGAGGAAGTAAACTTGTAAATTTCTACAGAAAGAATTTTTTGATTAGTCGTCTTCTGGTAAAATATGCATAAAACAGAACACAGCTCTTCAATTAAAACTATAAAAATACAAGCTCAAACTACTCTTAAGTCTCAAATGTTTTGTGCTTTGGGTTTAAAGCTGCGTTGGTGCTTAAACTCACAATCTTCATTAAAGTTAAAATGCATAAATACGCAAGCTACATTTACTGCGTTTTCTAGTGTTTTGAGGCAGATCTGAAGTACCCCTTGGTACGTTAAAAATCAGAAAATTCACGAAGAGCTTCATGTTGAGCAACTGAAAAGTTATTTCAGTCTGCCCTAAGCAAGTGTTTTCCTTAGACTATTAAAGAACTATAAGCGACTGAAATGATGATAGTTCAAATGCAAACAAATTAGAAAAAATATATAAATATGTGTTAATAGTGAAGCACATCATTCTAATTAAAATTCTGTCTCAATCAAAAGTGTCTCAATATTATAAAACTCAGCTATGTATTATCTTAATTTATTATATTCCAATATCCAAAGTCTATTAATCTTTTCTTCCCCCCCCCACTTTCCTTCCAAAACTATTAATACACTGACAAACGAAAAATAGAAGCAAAATAGTCCCTTTCGTAAAGATCGCACATGAATAGTATTACAGTAATTGCATAAGATAATGTTGAGGTTTATTTCGGGCAATAAAGTACAATGGAAAATATAAGAAAGCAAATGCAAATATCTTCCCATACGACCATGGCTCCATTCTAATACACGCCAACAGCAAAGTAGACTTGAGATTTACTTTCGGCTTCGCTCATTTCGGTGAATCGATGATCAGTTCCTTTCGGCAAATTGCGTGCAGAAAATCAATTTATTCTGCGAGTAAATTTATGAAAGAAATATTGGTCGAATATTGAAAATGCTCTCTCCCAAATGGCGCAATGAAACAAAAGCATTTGTGCTAAATAGAAATCTGAGGGTGCATATTTCTGTAAATGTAGTCGACGTAAGGAAATGGTTCCAGAAATCTCGCCACAGCTGATTGCATCAAAAATGAATAACGTCGTAATGCCATTTTAAATTACATAACTTTGGTATGGCTGTTCGTAAATGATGTTACATATCAGCTTCTTGCCTCCTTTGAAGCAAGAAATGGCATTTGTGATTGGAGACAAGCCAACAAAGTTATATGAGCGAATGGAGATTACGGAAAGAAAAATACAACAATTTCCGTTTTAAAATAATATTCTAAAATACGTAAAGAATTCTCAGGTTTCGTATGAAGTATAGTTAGCAAATAAAGACAAAGAATTGTATGTTTGAAACAGCAGTTGGTGTTTTCGGATAACAATACGTCATTGTGCTGTTAAAGCCAACAATATTAAGTGAGAAACTGTAAGTTGTGTAAGCAAAGTTTTCGTTTTAATGGCCAGTCAACTACTGCAGAATATTTTGTCAGGAATGACCGAATCCATATATATAAATTCAAACTGGGTTCTTCATGTCCCAAATGCACAAGTTAGGATATGTATTAGATTTGCACACAGCATTGTTCTAACATAGGTACTTTGACACAAAATCGGACTTTTTCTGTAATAAGATACCAGCTTTTTTCCATATTTCGATTCTACAACTCAAATTATGCCAAACTGCAAAGTTTTGTAAAAATCACACCAGTAGTTTTTTAAAAAATTAGCTCTCAAAATTTTAGCTCCTCCATGTTAATTGAATTATATGTATTAATATGTTTTTATAAAGCTTTTTCCCTTTCACATTTCGAAATTTGGGTTAATTCCAAGCAAAATTCGCCCATTTTTTATGATTTTTTTTAGATATGTACTTTTAAATAATTTTTATAAATTTTTCGAAAACATTTTGAATTATAAACAATAAAGTTTTTACCATCTTCTTAAAGTAGATGTATTTCTCAGCATACCTACACAAAATTATAGTTTTTTTATTCAAAATTTCCTAAACTATACGTGAATTTACATACTGACGTGTTCTGAAATTTGGCATATTTGTTATAAGCGATAATAACGCCAAATGTAGTTTACGTACTTTATTCATTATTATTTGAAAGCTTGAACGAAGTCTTTTTTTCCGCGATTGTACACTGAAAGAAAGGAAAGGAAAATAGATTACTATAAATTAAGAAGTCAATCTTGGTGCAAATCGAAAAAATGCATCAAGATAAATATTTAAATTGTTCCGTAAATTTCTCACCAACAATTTATATCCAGACGTAATTTGAGACGTAGAATCGAGATATGGGAAAAAATGGTATGTTATTTAAAAAAAAAGTGCGATTTTGTGTCAAAATACCTATGTTAGAACAAAGCTATATATAAATCTAATATATACCCTAAGTCGCGCTTTCGAGACGTGAAAAATACATTAGTTTCGTCAATCGACCCAGTAGAACGGAAGATACAGAGCTGCCTTCCCCTCCCCCGCATTGTACACCCGATATTGCACTATCGAGAAAAGTCTGTTCCCTTCCTTCGTGAAACAGACTAGAATTATAGGGTACCCCTAACTTCTCCTTTAAGAACCTATAACCCGCTAACCTTCCTTAGTTTTTTGTGTTTCTAATGAATGTCAAATTTAAACTTTCTGGATATTTTGACTTTTATCAGCATTTATTATAACACTTTGCTGTAGTTCGCCATTACTGATAATGCTTTCGCTACCCCTCACTGTGCGATCACTGACGGGATCAGAGGTACGCGTATTACAGGTTGAGAACCTCTGACGTAGGCAATTATGTCAATTCAGAGAACATGCTTTTAGTTAAAAAGCCTAATGCAGAATAGTTATGCATACAACATTGATGAAAAATATCCTTCAGAATTATTCGCCGTTCTGAAAATGTAATTAAACCTTGAAATAACTCTGGAGTTACAGGCGCGAAATCTTCCATGAAACCCGTATAAAACGTTTTAATTGCCCAGCCACCTAATTATTTGCAGTTTACTATAGATACGAAGCTTTTGCGATGATAGTTGATTAAAGTATTATATACATGGGAGATGAATAAAGATATGGAAACGCTTGTTAAAAAGAGTACATAAATTAGCAAACGTTTTCTACTAGAAAATACGTATAATTTAGTAGT
The DNA here is from genome assembly GCA_000611955.2 of Stegodyphus mimosarum. NCBI lineage: Eukaryota > Metazoa > Arthropoda > Arachnida > Araneae > Eresidae > Stegodyphus > Stegodyphus mimosarum. Next base: position 152,618 of record KK114981.1, on the reverse strand, counting down.
GTGTATATTGAATAGTGAAAAACTTGTCAAACAAGTAGGAAGTCCTACTTGTTTATTATTCACTGTACAGTGCAAATGTACTCAACACTATCCAAGTTTGCAAAGTTTCAAGGACAGAAAATTCTGGAGTCTGTTAATAGGCCTTTCTTTATTCAAAATAGCAGATTTCTTTCGCGTATTGAAAAGCATCATATCCGATGTTAGGATCCTATTTTATGCTTCTGAGAAAAGATCATCCGTTAAATAACATAGCCGAAAATGTTCATGAAACGACAGAAAATGAAGGACTTAATGGAAGACTGGGACCAAAAGTATGATAAAAACAACTGAAGAATGTGTGCTAGGTTTAGAAGTGTTCTTTCAAATCCAATGAGTATAAAATAAGAGAAAGGAAACTCCACGACCAAAAACATTTACGTTGGCGCCGCTATAAGTGTATCACTAATTAATAAAATAAGTGTCGCAAGGAGAAAGTTATGAAACATTTATAAAATATTGTAAACTACCAATGAAGTCACTTGATCTCAAGAAAAGGCACTGTCTATAACTTGTGACAAAATATGCGAGTGAATAAACCAACCTAAACTTTTGATTTGGATTGTTTTTCGGTCAAAGTGAAGCATGGCCGAGGTTCCATCTTATTTGGCAGCCATATCATATTATTTTTGATATCTTTAATATCTTGGCAAGGTTTATCTTTATCAAATACCATATAAGCGTTCCGACAAATGCATCAAATCCGTCTTATAGTGCAAAACTATTTTCCTGATATATCCTTTATCAAGATCATTGAAATGCAGTTGTGGTTTCTTGAGAAACCTAATGAAATTTTCCCATCTTCTGTGGCCCCCTTCTATATACAAATCTTAATACATTCATGTCCATAAATTAAGGATAATTCGGAAACACGCGGAAATCGAACTCTAAAATGAATACTATATTACCTGTAAAAATCACTACACACAACTTCAAGCATCATATGCAAATTTCAGGAAGTAACCAGATGGCACCGATGATACGTCACAATGACGAGAATGTAAGAGAGTGATATACACTGGTGGGCAAAAATTTAGGACGAGACGGTTTTTTCAATATAACTTTGTACAAAAACTTTCCAAATCAACACATTTAATACCGTAAGATCCCCAATACGTAAGAACATGAGTAATGTAAGCAACACTTACTAAAAAAGAAATCATAGGGATAAAAAGAAGCTTTATTGAAAAAGTAGCATGGAGCGCAATGCGACTGAAGGACGAAACATCCCTGTGATGGGTGTCCAGCAAGAAACATCCGGTCTTTAATAGGGGATATGATCTTCCCTGACTGCTAGGCAGGTTTCACATCATTTGTGCATGCTGGATATGTGGTTGTTAATGAGCTGTTGAGACACTGCTGCTCGTTCTTCTTGTAGCACCAATCGCAGTTTCGGAATCGTTACTGGCGATAAGTTACGTGCTGCCACGGATCTCCCTAGTAAGTTCCATACATGCTTGACGGGATTTAGATCCAGAGACCTTGCCGACCAATCCATGTGTTCAATATCTTCACTCTCCAACAGCTCTTCGACAGTAACTGTGCGATGAGGTGGAGCGTTGTCGTCCATGAAGAGGAACTGAGGACCCATAGCCCTTGTGAAAAGACGCATGTAAGGAAGAAGAACCTCGTTACAATAGCAGTCCCAGGTGACGAACCTCCTTGGGAGATATGAAGGTCGGTCCGGCTACCAAGCATTATGTCTGCTCGAACGAGAACTCCGCGACCTCCAAAACAGTCCCTTTTGATGATGTTGAAGGGGTTATTGCGTGTTCCCCGCTCTGTCCAGATGTGTATGTGTCTAGAATCGCAACTCAGACTAAATCTGCTCTCATCTGTAAAGAGTACTCGTCCCCATTCATTGTCTCTCCAATTCCGGTGTTCCCGGCACCACAGAGAACGCCTTCTCCGATGGGCAGGCGTTAGAGGTACACACCGTACAGGGCGTCGTGCAAACAGACCACCACCGTGCAGTCTTCTGGCCACGGTAAAACGCGATATCGGTCGTCCAGTCGCCTGTGTCGTGTGTCTAGCGATTTCTCCCGCTGTCTGCCGCCTGCTTCTTCTGGCATGTAAGGCAATATACCGGTCATCTGCGGGTGTGGTTCCTCGTGGACGACCACTGCTAAATCCCCGCATAGCTGTTCCTGTAGTTTGAAATTGTCTCTAAAGTCATGAAACGATGCTGTGAGCAATTCCGAACTCTGCAGCCACACTTGTCACACTGCGGCCTTCCTCCAACTCCCAATGATTCGACCTCGGGTAAAAGCATCCAGATGTCGTCTAACAGATTGATTATTCGCCATTTCTCGCTGAGACAGCAACTCGGTGTGATTTTAACTGCTATACGGCGTGCTATCTCTTTACCAGAAATACTGATCTTACACCGACAATATGCTTTATACTACTCAGACACTCCCCCATTACGTCTACCTGCATATCTGCGCATGTGCTACCGTACATCACATTACTTAATGTCCTGATTGGTCTTTCTGTCCGCTCTGCCTCTTCGTTCAGCTGATATACTAATTTTTCAACTTCGTCCTTAATTTTTGCACACCAGTGTATAAAGAATACAGGCAAAGAAGTAAAATTGTTCGCATGTGCTTTATAAGCATTTCAGTGCAATAAGCGAATAGGTATGACACAAAGAACGCATTTGGATGATTTTTTACGTGGTAGAATTATCGGCCATCTGGAATGTGGGCGTACCCAACTGGAAGTATCAGACGAACTTGGAATTGCCCAGAGTGTCATCTCCAGGCTTTGGCAACGATTCCAAGATGATGGTAATATGAGTAGACGTTACAGCACAGGTCGCCCCAGAGTTACAACGCCGAATGAGGACCGGTATTTTGCAGTTACTGCGAAAGGAAACAGGCGGAGCACAGCCTCAGCTCTGTCTCGTCAGCTCTCTTCAGCCACTGGTACGACAATTTCAAGGCAGACCGTGTACAGACGCTTAGGGCAGATTGGTCTATATGCTCCTAGACCTGTCAGATGCGTTCCACTTACTGCAACTCACTGTCGCCTGCGGTTAGCCTGGAGTAGCGAGCATGCATTGTGGACACCGAAACAGTGGGCTTGTGTGATGTTTTTCGACGAGTCCAGGTTTAGCTTGCAGTCTGATTCTCGCCGGACTTTCACATGGAGAGCTCCAGGTACCCGTTACCACCAAGAAAACATCATTGAACGATACCGTTACGGTGGTGCTGGAGTGCTCGTTTGGGGTGGAATTATTCTGAGATCCAGAACTGACCTGCATGTTCAAATTGGAACCATGACAAGCCAAATCTATCGAGACGTCATTCTGGAACAACATGTACGCTTGTTTCGGGGAGCCATGGGCGCAGAATTTGCGTTTATGGATGACAACGTTCGTCCTCACCGTGCAAACATCGTATGCGAATGCCTTCAATCGGAGGATATCACCCGTATGGACTGGCCAGCATTCTCACCGGACTTGAATCCAGTAGAGTACGTGTGGGACATGCTTGGCCGACGAGTTGCAGCCCGTCAACCTCCTCCTACATGTCTACCGAACTTCGGAGAGCATTGCGTTTTGAGTGGTGTAATATCCCCCAAGATCAGATCGATAATTTGATACTCAGCATGCCTAGGCGTTGTACGGACTGTATTGCATCGTCTGGGAGACATACAATGTATTAACAACCATACCAACCATGTAATATTGGTTTTTTGTAAATAGGTTTTTTTGTATTTGCTCCAGGGAGAAAAAATCGCTATTTTTTTAATAATATCAAAAATATAGCATCTGTTTTTGCTCTTTACCTTTGTTTAATAAATAAGCTTTAAAAATAAGTCAAATTTGTTTTGCTTCTAACTCTTCCTTTGCCTGATTTTGCATTATTATTAATTTATGGACGTGAGTGTATTATAGATCCCTTATGGCCAAATTCATTACCTGTCTCAAACATCTTTGTTAGAGTTTGAACAAATTTTGCTGGAAGAATGGCATGATGTCTCATTATCCAGCATCCAAGACTTTTATTCCTCCTTTCCAATGCGAATCCAAACGGCTTTGAGTGCAAAAGACATTCTTACACTTTATTAGCAAAGCAATGGATTTGCTCATAGGATGTTTCCTTATTTTTTTCCAGCAGCAAATATTACCCTTATTAGACACTATATTCTAAAGTAATAGTTCTTATCTAGTGTAATGAAGCCTCTGAAGGTATACTGCGCCCCCCCAAAAACACTTCTGTATCTCCCGTTTTACTGGGCCGATTGATGAAATTCAATTTGCGTTTCTCATGTCTCAAAAGCCCGACTTAAGATATATATTAGATTTATATATAGCCTTGTTCTAATATAGGTATTTTCACATAAATTCGGACTTTTCCTGATAGTTCATGCCAACTGTTTTTTCATATTTCGTTTCTACGACTCAAATCATGCCTAAATATTAAATTTTGTAAAATTTGAGAATTTACTAAGAAATTCAAAAATTTATCTTGGCCCTTTTTTCAGTTTGCGCCAAGAGTAATTTACTTGGAGAACTTCTTAAATTATAGCAACTTATTTTCCTTTCATTTTTTTCATTGTATAGAAAGTGGTAAAAACGTCATCGTTCAAACTTTCAAACGTGCGATTTTCACAAAACTTAGCAGTTTGGCATAATTTGAGCCGTAGCATCGAAATATGGAAAAAATTGGCATGTTATTTCAGAAAAAATCCGAATTTGTGTCAGAATACCTATGTTAGAACAATGCTATATATAAATCTAATATATATCCTAAGTCGCGCTTTCGAGACATGAAAAACGCAATTTGAATTTCGTCAATCGGCCCAGTAGAAAGGGAGACACAGAACTGTCCCCTTTTTTTATTTTTTTCCCAGTGTACAAAAGTAATGAAAAATAAAAAATAAAACTTAATACAGTCTGAAATTTTCTGATTACCATCTAATATCCCGAAGAATATATTATTAAAGGATGAACTTTTTTATTTTTTAAAAAGAATAAAAAATATAAAAGTAAAAAAAAGGGGGAAAGAAATTGCACTTGATATGCAGGATTTGCTAAGCATTACGATACGGTTACTATTTTAAGTATCATAGTAAGACATTAAGTTTTACAGACATATGAAATTTTATTATGCAAAACGAATTGTAAAAAATGGCAAAACCGAATGATAGAAAAATTTTCTATGACGTAATTTCATAGTAAATTAACACAACATGGGTACTTATAAATGTATTTAACAAAGAAAAGACTATTCTTCAGGACATTGAAACAAATATTTTGCTCAGTTGGCAATACTCTCTTTTGCGAACAGAAAACAATTACTACCTTCGAAAAGGTTTCCGTTGAGGTGTCTAAAATGTGCATACACAGCAAAAGAATTCCATTTGGTCTTCATTGAAGGCTGTATGGAGGCATAACATCTATAAACTAAGCCGTAACATCGCTGCTATAAATGCTCTAAGGATAATTATTTTCTTTTTTTCTCTCTCTTTATTGTATTGCCTAGGGAACTCAATAAAAACAGCTACTACTACATTGGATTGTTACTGCAGAAATACATCCCTCATATAACATCCATTCCATTTGCAATAATGGACCAGGATAACATTACCTTTTGCTTGTCCAGCTACTTACACAGAATATGGATTTTTTGTCTGCAGTTATAAAGAAAAGGGCCGACTTCTGCTCAAAAGCAGCAGAAGACAATCTTCTCGAATAACAGCCATGGATATTTACATGTAAAATTATTACAAGCAGGTGAAAGGATAAGCTTTTCCGTCACTTTGATAATTATGTAGCATACATTCCGCTTGGCACTTGAAAATCTGGAAATTTGCTATATCCTTACCCATAATAACTTAGCTCATTTCCCTTTCCATACTCAAGAGAAAGGTCCGTTTATTATGCCATTCTGAAATTGCATTTTTATTATGCTGTTGTTTGCCTCTTTAATAAAATCATAATTCCAAAATCTATTACAGCCAATACTGAAATCAAACGTTTGATGTTTATTTGTCACTCGATTTCTGCTGCAAAAACGGGTTTTAACAACCGTAATGAATTTGAAATAAAACATGAGATAGTTTTTGATTACGAATTAGTGAAAACAATTCAAGGAATTTTCATAGTTCCAATCTTGATGCTTATGATATTCATAAATGCTGAAATGAGGATCAAAATGGAACTGTAGAAAATGCTTCAAGCATGATGGCCTTGCAGAATATGGAGCCTCAACAGGCACTAATAATTTGTAGATAATGAAGATGTGATCTCTAACGCTTTATTTAAAAAAATAATAATTTGAAAAAAAGTAGAAGGAAGTGAAGGTAGGTTAATCTCTACTTAAACTAATGCAATAAATTATTATTTTTTTCCTGAGGCGTTTTAATCATCATAAAAAGGAAACTACAGTACGTTTAAAAATCCGGTGAATCTTGCAGAATTCACTCACGCCATTGCTAACTCAATAATGCATTCTGCAAATACAGAATCCATCAGAAGTACTCTTTATTTGGAAAGGAAATTCTTTGTTGTTATGTTAGTATCGACGTAATTATAGGTTAATATGATCGTACATAGGTTAGATTAGGTTTAATTCGATCTTACTGCATTTGTAAACTGTAATTAGGAAAATCAAGGAAAACAGGCCACAGATAATTAGAAATTCTTGAAATTCTGGATATGTATGTTACAAGCTGCACTGAGTAGCATTATGCAAAATAGTGGAGGTGCTGTCTCTTTAGGTAAATACGATACAGCTTAAAACCAATTGCTTATGAGGATATCTCTATTCAATAAATGTTGTATGTTAAACAATTTCAGATAACCAAAGTGTAAAAATGAGTTCGAGGCGATATTTACAAGAGTTATAGAGCCGTAAGCTGGTTAGAAGCACGTCAACGATAGTCTGACGTTTCAAGACCCTTCCATGGTAAGCTGATTATGAAACCAATTTCTAACTGTTGGTTCAGACTGGTTCAGACAGAAAAGAATTACTACCTTCGAAGAGGTTTTCATTGAGGTGTCTCGAAGTCTTTGAAAAAGGTAGGCCAAGTGCCGGCAACATCTGCAGATGGCCGGTGCCCATCGCGACAAAATTAGAGCTCCCTCTAAGCTTAGATACGAACATATTTCCGCTACAAGAAGGACAGTATCAGCCACAACAGTAAGTAAGTAGAAGGCTGAATGAAAAAGGTCTGTAAGCTAGGTAACCGGCTTTATGCGTCCTGCTTACTTCCCGCTCCCATAGGAAGCATTTGAAGTATTTGAAATGTAGTCAAGTAAACTGGATTGAAAATCAATGAAGGTCTGTTCTATCCACTGATAAGTCCCGCCTTACTTTACAGAATGATTCTCGACTTATTTATACATGGAGAAAAGCAAACACTTGACCTGTGTGGGAGGTAGTGTTCTTGAATGAAGATAAAGTATCTTTACATGTACGCACATACCAATGTATACTGCCATAGAGAAATCTCAATGATCAGAGAAACGACTTACTGCATTATATTGTTCGTCTGTATATTGACGCAATCAGCGACAGCTTCATTTTGCAAGTAGATAATACCTGCTATTACACTGCTCGCCTCATGTAACAGTTTTTGAAGAAGAAATAATAATTCAAACGCAATGGCCAGCACTCTATTCGAATATAATCCCACTAAGCATTGTGTCGGACGCTATCAAAAGGCGTATTGCTTGCCTGCCATCTCCATTCCTAACCCTAGATGGGCTTAGAACTGCTTTATGTAATCTGCGGGCTTTGCTAACCAGTGAAAACATCATAAGCAGCCCGAGACATCGCTGTCAGGCCTCTCTTTCTAATAGGTATGCTCATGAGCACTATTGAGGATTGTTTGTTTAATTTGTATATCCGAATGTAGAATATTTTACGTTTCTGTTGATATCACAAAATATAAATAATCTGAATAACATTTTCTTAAGTTGAAAGTGGTGTAATAAATAATATCGCCCAGTTTTGACCAGTTATCTTGCATACGTTTTAATATTATTATCAATTTTCCTTTATTGCTTAACTTTTAGAAACCAGTCTATAATAATGATGAGAGTATCGATATATATTAAGCTTGCTCCACACTACATACTGCAACAATAATTCACTTCGAAACCAATATCCATGCAAAACGGAATATAATGAACTGTACAACGATGCTTTAAAAATTATAATTCAAATTGCTTCTTATTATCTGTGTAAGAACGAATTTTCATTGTAGAGTCGTTTATCGAAGCAAAAGACATGAAAAATGTCTAGTGCCTTTTCCAGGACTGGAACTGCGGACCTTCCTATTGCTACTCGGACGTGGTTCCAATAAAATCACAAAGACCCACGGTATTTAGGAAAAAAATACATTATATCATCACTAATTCAAATTAAAAATAAAGTACCGAAATTAAAAATAAAGTACGTATGTACTGTTCTCAGACTTATGTTTACCAGTATACATCCAAACATAGAATAGCTATGCAAGGATTGGCAATCTCATCATTTCATTAAAGTGAATGCCAATATTTATTTAATTTTTCGTTAATAAGATAAAAATTGCTCAAACTCCAACTGCCTTAGATTATAAAATACACTCATTTCCAAAAGTTAAGCACGGAGAGAAAAATGCTAATTTCCGGAAGCCAATCAGAATTGAAGAGGATGCAATTCGCTGCAGAGGTAGATGGAAGTATGCAAATGTGTTAGGTAACAGCCAATCGCGCTTTCATGTCAAGAAATATCCAAAAAAGGCAGTCTTATAAGAAGCCAGCTTTATGAAGGGTTACAGAAGTTGATTGTAAGTGCTGATAGAAGGTGTTTAAAACTTTCGTATACTTTGTTTTCAAGACATACATGTTTCTATGACTTCCAGAAGACGAATGGAAAATTCTGAGCGCTGGCGTGCTGTGGGTGCATTGAAGCAGGGCAGTCGATCACAGATGTTGCTGTTTTCTTCGGCGTTCATCATTCTGTAATTTCACGTTTATGGAAATAATTCCAAACCACGCAGACAATTGTCCGAAGGCTCGTAGCCGGTCGCCCAAGAGTTACAACCCCCGCGGAAGATCGATGTATTGCTATTGTAGCCAAGCGGCATCGCAGAGTGACCACCACACGTGTGACATCTATGTCCGTTGGTAAGATGATATCTGCAGCTACTGTATGCCGAAGATTACATATGAGTGGACTGTATGCCCGGGTACCTCGAGTTTGTGTTCCTCTGTCCGTCCAATAAAGAGGGGCATGATTACAGTGGTACTAGGAACATGTCAATTGGAATGTGTCTGACTGGGGCAATGTCATGTTTACTGATGAGTTAAGATTTGCCCTGGAGCCAGATGACAAGCGTATAAGGATATGGCGTGAACAACGAACACGCAATCAGTCCCAAAACATCAGCGAACACCACGCATTCCGAGGCGGAAGCATTATGGTGCGCGCAGGGATTTCATTAGGATACCGCACCGACCTGCACATCTTTAAACGGGGTTCTTTGACGGCCCTCCGGTATCGAGATGAAGTCCTAGAACCCATTGTGAGATTGTACGCTGCAGCAGTTGGCCCTACTTTTGTTTTAATGGACGATAACGCACTTCCCCATAGAGCTGACATCGTCGATGACTACCTGGAGAGTGAAGGGATTGCGCGTATGGCGTGGCCAGCATATTCGCCCGACCTTAATCCCATTGAAACTCTTTGGGATGGTCTCGGCCGTGCTGTATCTTCACGTTTCCCACCTCCAGCCACTCTTAATGAGCTGGAAACTGCTCTACAAGAAGCATGGCCATTGCTTAATTCTGCGGTGGTTGACCATTTAATTGAAAGCGTGGTCACAAGGTGTAAACTTTGTACAGATGAGGGGGATCACATACCCTATTAACGTCCTTTTTTTCATTTTATGCTGTTTATTTTCCCTTTATACATAATTCTGTCTAAGTGTCCAGTATGCCATTATCTGGAAACTTACTAAAATTTAATATCGTTTTCCTTTCTGTATATAATTTTTTATTTTGTTTTATGCATAAATATATATGCTACTTTCCTGCCGAATTTTGTGTCAATCAAAGCAGTATTTGTTGATTTGTTTGCATTTTACATCTTCGTGCTTAACGTTTGGAAGTGAGTGTATAAATGTAAATTTTCTTCCGTTTATTTAATTACTTAAGAGTGAAATGAATTAAGCGAACTTAAATTAACTGTATTTGAAAAATATAAGAATACTGGTGTTAAAAAATACATATGCTAAAAAATTGCTTTAGAAGAGAACAAGAGTAAAGTGGTCTGCAGAACATTCTAATTTATAAAAATTATCTGTACTTGAAAAGGTTTGAAAGACTCTGCTGAACTGTATTTGCAGCCGAGGGGAAAAAATTGACTTCTAAATCTAAGTGAAATCAATATCAACGTCTATTTTGACAGAAAGCAAACATGATATGGGAAATGGTAAAATATTTTTTATCTTATGTTAAATTCTAAGCTTAGCACTAAAATTTAAATTTCAAAAAATTTAAACTCCGTTTTTAAAGTCATCCAGTAAATAGTTAAAATGTTTTTAATGTTAGATTAAATTCTAAATACGCAAATGTGCAAAAATACAAGAATAAGCCAATTATGGTAAATGTATGAAAAAATAATGCACAGATTTTAATGAAATTTGGCACGAATATGCATTTATCACATAAGAAGAGATTTACCATTCATAGGTCATTTTATGTGTGCTTTATTATTAGTAAAGCTCACAGTTCAGGGATGTTCAAAATCCCCCTTGTAAGTCTAATATGGGGCATGGTGCCCTCTAACAACCAGGCAGAGCACGAAGCAGGACAGAAGGCATCTGAGGAGTCTTTGTGGCAGTCGATCC